>BGPR01007106.1:0-64965 GCA_013235015.1 Araneus ventricosus | reverse complement strand
TGCTGCTGCTTTAAAATGATTCAATATAAAAATACACCTTTCTTAAGTCCAGTGATCCAACAAAAAAACTATTGATTTTGTTAACAGGGATGAGATTGACAAAAAAGCAAAAAGACTGAAATCATACGCGAGCAAGAAATTTGTACCATAATTCATACGCGAAAGAAGTAAAACATCAGAACACGCAACATGTTGAAAATATTACATTATAATAATTAATAACTTAATTATTTATAATTCAGTATGTATAAATAAGAAAAAGAATATTAAATTATTATTAAATAATTCACATTAAAAGTTAAACACATCATCAGGGGCATCAGAAAATACAAAATTAGACATTAAAACACATTTACCACCTGCACATCACTGAGATGCAACATTCACCCAACAGAAGACCGAGAAGAATTATATTTAATAGCCTTTTGATAAAAGTTAGCTCCAAAAATAAATAAAAATAAGGACAAATAATTTCTTTTGCTTCATGCAATTGTGTAAAGTGTATTAGCTCTTTATAAATTATAGTAATGTATCATATACTGAATTCTGTTTTATTTCTTTTATTTTAATACATTTTTGCAAAAGTAACAGCACAATGATTTTGCACCTTATAAAGTGAGAGGGGTCAAGAAATTGTGCAGTTACAATGACAGATTCATTTAGCATTATTGCTATTTGAAACATTTCCTTAATTGTTAAAGAAGCAGTTTTCTTTCGGGTTTTTTTTTATTATTATTTGTGTGGCTTTTGTTGGTAACAGATCTCCATTAACATGCTTCACCCCTTGTTTTGGAGGGCTCTTATCTTTGACAGATTTGTCGTCAATAAAGGATGTTTTTACATCCTCTGCAAGTTTATTTTCAATAGAGGCTAAAGTTTTTGCACAGTCTTCATTAGTATCTCTCTGTTTAATTACTGGCATAGTTGTTGGGACTACATTATCTCCAGAACGCCTAGGTAAATCATCTGTTTCATTTTTTATTTTGAGAAGATTTTTTTTATGCTATTCTCTGCTTTTTTGTTGCCTCTTTTGACAGGAGTTTTTCTTTTTTTTTATGAAGTTTATTTATTTGTTTTTGTTCCTTTTTTTTTAATTATTTCTTCATCCTGGGACACCCTACAAGATGACCTTAAGTTTTCAACTAATTTTCTTTCAACATCTTCATGCAAAAAAAAAAAAAAATAATAAATAAATAAAACCTTTTTTGCAAAATATGCCACAGAGGTTTTGTTTTCTGCAAAAGGGTGGTATTTACATACTTTGAATTGCACTTAATGTTGGAATGTTCATCCTTGTAGAGCTTGCTGATATAATGTTGGTTCGTCAGTAGAAGATGAATCAGCTAGTTTCCTAGCCGGCGGAGCCCCACGATCGAGCATATTTTCCCAGAATTTTCTTTTGAAAATGGAAGATAGGAAGGTTTCTTTTCTTTGCGTAAAAGTGAAATTTTCGGTAGGAAAAAGCAAATTTTTGTGGGGGGAAAAAACATGAAATCCGGAGGAAAAAAAAGAAAAAAAAAAGAGAGCAGAATTTTAAGAGGGGGAAAAAAAGACAAAAAAGCGGAATTTCTCCAAAATAACAAAAAAGCGGAAATACGCCAAAAAGCGGAAGAATCTCATCCCTGTGTTAAGTATTTAGTACCTCTTAAATATTCAAGCAAATTCACTGGCGAATGTTGTGGCTCGTGATTAATAATAATGCATAATTAGGAGTTTAAAAAATTAAGCTATGAAATTTTCATTAAAAATTTTGTCAACGCACTTGCTCAGAACACTGTAATTTAGTTTTACACTAAAAATCACCAAATGTTCAAAGCTAATACAAATTTCAAGGTAAGAGTTTCATTCTAATTATTCCAAAGCGATTTAGGTTTCACTATGAAATACCTTACTTTGCTTAAAATAGAAAGAAAGAGCAATACAAAATTCAGCTACAAAAAAAAAATAATAAATAAGAAGCAATAAAGTAAGAAAATATTTCTAATATCCAATTTTTCTAGATGAATCAAAATAGTATTGTAAGAAGTATTTAATAAAAATAAGATAAAAATTGATGAACTCTAATTCTAAAGAGATAAAATAAAAGCACCAAATTATGAAAAATAAACATACCTAATCAAGTCAAAAACAATGATAGCTGCCTGCCTAATAAATAAAAAGACTACTATTACCACAGAGTTGAATGAAAATGTAATAAATGCATGAAATGACTAGCTATTATACTTACGAATGCCTATAGTAGGTTGCAGTCATATAACCAAATCTTTCATGCCCAGCAATATCCCTGTATTACAACATAATCATTTAGTTAATTGCAAATATTTCTAGCTCGTTGAGAACTTGAAACAATATAATTTTATTTAAAATACAAAACTAACTAATATAACTAAAGCAAACTTTTTATAGGAAATTTGAATGTCAGACTAAAACCTATTAATATTTTAAAAGGGAATATAAATGAGTGATCTAAGTTAAAAATATATCATTTTTTAAAAATTTTTAATACATTATGGTCTACGAAACATCACCACTGAGGAGATATCCCTGCGGCGCATGTTCCAAGAAAACACGTACTTTTAGTATTATGTGAATGCGGGGATGACAACTTTTACAGCTAAAAATCCTATAACCCCGGTTTATCAATCAATTAACAATTATTATTAAACTAGCTGATCCTGTGCAGAGCATCTGTGCTCCGTTATATGCACACCATGCATTTTTGGCCAAATTGGTGCATTCTAGCTCTGTAGTTGATGAGGGGGTTATGATTCATCGAGGCCACAGGCCTCATCACCTGTAAATCTAACAGATATGGATTGAAGAAAATGGAAATTTTACCTGTCAGTTAATGCATGTATCAAATGAAGATAATTTAAAATGAATAATCTTGGGGAAAAATATGTTTAAAGTTTTTTGGAAAGTTTTTAATTTTCAAGGATTAAAAATAAATCATTTAAGCTATTTAAGGTGATGCTAAAATGATGAGAGAATTATGGAAGGAAGAAAAAGGTAATGATAGCGAGTGCTCGGGGAAAATTTTCGTTATTCAAGGATTGAGCTCACAATGCTGGGTTATGAGCGTGATGTGCTAATGACTGTACTATCGGGACTTACAAATTGAAGGTGAAACTGCATCTTTTCCGATTTCAACTTTTCTTTAAATCCCAGTGCATATAATGGAAAAATACCGAAAATACAATGTTCACAATAGTAAGTTCTATGACAGTCAACAGTTTGTGAATAAATACTATTTTCAGTTCACTGACTTAAACTATTTTGATGTTGAACTGAACGTTCTCTGGCTCGCATAAGCCCATCTTCTTCATTTCTAACTGATCTATTTTGAATAATTTCATCCAAAGTTTCATTATATTGTAAGAAATATTATGAACTCTACATCTTAAATTCATTTTTTTAGAGAAAAAGTTGTTTTACAACAGAATGAATATAGTAGCAGGCTACTGGTTTTGTTTTGTAAACAAAACGATTGTTGCCATCAGCAAAAGAGAAATTAACCTCTTTTCTGTGCCGTGTATGTTAGCATTATATATATATATAGATTACAAGATCTTGCTTATTAAAATTTTTCAGACCTAATTCCGTCAACAATTCATTGCCTATGTAGACATGGTGTTCATCAAATTTGTTAAGGTGAAAGGCGCTTTTCTCTGGTGTGGAAGTACAAACTCAGATATTGTTCTCATCATCTAACAACATTTCAAAATTATGAGATCCGTTTACAAATAGCTCTTGTGTAAGTTCAAATGACGGCTTTAAGCGAATTAGCCTCTTTCATCTGAATAGGAAAAATTTAACAGGCTTATAAGCTTTATCTAAAGTAAATGTACTTAGTTTAACTGGCAAAGATTAGGAAACAAATTTATAATCCTCATTATAAAAATCCCAAACATAGACCATCAACAATTCAATGATATAAAAAACGTAAATGAAGACAAAGAAATACTAATAACAAATGGCAAATATTGTTGCATTAAGTGTTCTATCCATATATGCATTGTAACAAATTCTAGGTACTGCTTACCATAACTGAAGAGTCACCATAGTATTTTCATCCCACTGCAATGATTTGATGGCAAAATCAACTCCAATTGTTATTTTATAATTCTGTGTGAAAGTTCCTGTAAAATAAATTAACTTTTACAAAGAGTATTCCATTTTTATTTCATTCATAAACTAAGAAAAGAAGAAGTTTTCGGTAGCTTTTAAAACACATTCCCGAACTACATAATTAATTTGCATTTCACAGTATACTGAAGAAAACCGAGTAAACATTTTGGACGTCCTTTTTTCCAAGGAGGAACTAAATTTGATACAGACATACAATTTTGGTGGCAAGACCCCATACTAAATTTCGTTTGTCTAGCATGTTGTTAAATGAATTATAGGGTTAACTTACCTACAAATAGACAGACTAACAGACTCTTCGATGGGTTTAGTCCGAAATTTGATACAAATCTACAATTCTGATGATAAAAATGCCAAATTTCATGCTTCTAGCTTTTTATTTTTGTGTTATTGTATCCACCCACATGCACAATAACAGACAGGCTTGCTGTAAATGGATTTTGTCCACAATTTGACAGAAATCTACAATTTTTGTGTTATGATCACAAAAAATTTCATTGGTCTAGCTCGTTGCGTTTTAGAATTATGGTGTTCGTAGAAAGACATAATTCCCAAAATGTGTTATTCATATTCAAGCTCGAATTTGACAATTACAATGCTTTCCACATACAAGAAAGTAAAAACTCTCTTTAATTCTCAATTTTCAACCTTATGGTAATGGTGCCCTGTCTGCTTCTTCTTAGTTATACAACTGAACTAAGCAGAGAGTAGATAATATTCTTCAAGCAAGGCCCCAATTTGAAGCATTTTTCCCAATCAGCTTAAGGCTGACCCTAATAATATCAAATGCATATGGAGACTTTCTCAACCAAAAAGTACAATATATATCCATCTCCATTCATTCTATTACCTAAAATTTCTAAATACCCAAGAAAAATGAACGAGGATCATCAACAAAAATCTTATTTTTGCAAGTCGTCATTTTACTCAGGCATAGGAATATTTTTCAACTACATGAATATCAACCAACCATAGACTTCTGCACATTAAATTTAGAAAAGAAAAAAATAAATAAATAAAAAGCAAACATCTGCATTTGATAAGGAAGAATGCTCAAGAACATTTTTAGGATTTCTTTTGTTTTATATTCAGGGATGAGATTGGCAAAAAAGCAAAAAGACTAAAATCATATGCAAGCAAAAAATTTGTACTATAATTTATACGCGAAAGATGTTTTAAGAAGCAAAACATCAGAACATGCAACATGATGAAAATATTACTCTATTATAATTAATAACTTAATTATTTATAATTCAGTACATGTAAATAAGAAAAAGAATATTAAATTATTATTAAACCACTCACATTAAAAGTTAACAAACAAGTTTAACACATCATCAGGGGCATCAGAAAATACAAAATTAAGACATTAAAACATATTTACCACCTGTACATCACCAAGATGCAACAACCACCCAACAAAAGTCCGAGAATTATATTTAATAGCCTTTTGATAAAAGTTAGCTCAAAAAATAAATAAAAATAAGGACAAATAATTTCTTTTGCTTCATGCAATTGTGAAAAGTGTATTAGCTCTTTATAAATTATAATAATGTATCATATACTGAATTCTGTTTTACTTCTTTTATTTTTATACATTTTTGCAAAAGTAACAGCACAATGATTTAGCACCTTATAAAGTGAGCGGGGTCGAAAAATTGTACAGTTACAATGACAGATTCCTTTAGCATTATTGTTATTTGAAACACTTTGAGACATTTCCTTAATTGTTAAAGAATTGGTCTTCTTTCATTTTTTTTATTTGTGCAGCTTTTGTTGGTAACAGATCTCCATTAACACGCTTCATCCCTTGTTTCGGAGGGATCCTATCAGACAGATTTTTCTTCAATAAAGGATGTGTTTGCATCCTCTGCAAGTTTATTTTCAGTAGAGGCTAAAGTTTTTACACAGTCTTCATTAGTATCTCTGTTTAATTACTGGCATAGTTATCGTGACTACATTATCTCTAGAATGCCTAGGTAAATCATGTTTTATTATTTTTTTTGCCTTATTCTCTGCTTTTTAACTGCCTCTTTTGACAGGAGTTTATTTTTTATGTAATTTATTTAATTGCTTTTGTTCTTTTTTTTATTTCTTCATCCTGATACACCTACAAAATGACTACGTTTTCAACTAATCTTTTTTCAACATGTTCATGCAATTTTTTTTTTGCAAAATATGCCACAGAGGGTTTTGTTTTCTGCAAAAAGGTGGTACTTAATACTTTGAATGGCACTGAATGTTGGAATGTTCATCCTTGTAGAGCTTGCTCATATAATGTTGATTTCATCAGTAGAAGATGAACCAGCTAGTTTCCTAGCCGGTGGAATTGAGCCACAGTCGAGCATATTTTCCCAGAATTTTCTTTCGAAAACAGAGGATAGGAAGGTTTCTTTTCTCTGTGTAAAAGCAGAATTTTCAGGAGAAAAAGCAGATTTTTGAGGGAAAATAAAAGAATAAACACCACCCGGAATTTTGAGATAAAAAAAAGACAAAAAAGTGGAATTTCTCCAAAATAACAAAAAAGTGGAAATCCGCCAAAAAGCTGAAGAATCTCATCCCTGTATATTTATAAATGATGAAAATCATGAAGATTCTATAGTTGTATGTTTTAGAGATATGAAGAATATTTGTATTGTTATGATAGGATGATGAAATACTTCACAGACTGCTATGCTAAATATTAAGATCAGTATTTCAATATGAATCATGGATATAGATTACAAAATTACAACCTATACAACATAACAAGAATTTGACAGTAAAACAAGTTTCAAAAACTCTGTTAATTAAGTAGAAAAAAAATTACATTGCAACAAATAAAATATTGAAATAACTATCCAAAAAGTGCATTACCTTCTGTATATCTCCTAATAATTGCAGTTTTACCTACAAGAAACATAACATTTCATATTAGTACTTGAAATTTTAACCAAAAATAGCACTGATAAGAAGAATGTACAGATTGTGTTCATGCATGCATATTTCTTTATACAGAATAATATCAAGTATGGTACACGAATAATAAATTAATATGAGTTTTCTGTTTTTGGAATAATGGTATTATGTTTCACCATCAATTTGCTTTAATGTATTTCAGAAATTTTTTCAAGGTTACTTTCTGGTAAAAGTTTATGCTTTTCATATTTTCATTTGACGTGGAATAAAACATAAGAAAATTTGTTTTTAAAATATTGACTGATGTGTTGTAATTAAGAATAAGAATGCTATTAAAAAGGGTAAAGAAGCAAGAGGTGGGAAATTGCAAGAACAGCTGACAATAGCTTTATATCTCTGTGTGGCTGGCGAGAATAAAATTCCCCTGGTTATTTGAAGATAAAAAAAGACAAAGATGTTTCAAGGTAAAAGAATTTAGCGTCTTGCAGTTTAATGACATTCTAATGCCAAAGCATGGATGAGATCTTCGATTTTTGAAGAATGGTGGTTAAATTTTGATGAAAGAATGAGCTCTATTTTGAGAATTATCAATTCAGTTATTAGATGCAATGATGTATTCCATTTGAGTTCTTCTCAGGAATTGTAGGATTTCTATATGAAATGATAAGAGATCTAACAGAAATATGGCCAATTTGCAAGTGAAGAAACTAGAAAAATGAAATATAAAACAAGTATACAATTTAACATTCTGACCCTTTCCTTACTTAAAAAACATTCTTGCACACATATATTTAAACAAAGGGTATTTTTCCATTAGCAGGGCTACAGACAAAAAACTGCCAAATCTTAGTAATAACTTTCATGAGAGAGTCTTAGTGAAGAATGTTGATGCTAAAGGAATAATATCAACATAGAAGGAAGGCATAGAAATGCCTAGAAATATACTTAAAATATATAAAGAGACAAGCTCAAATCACAGTACACTTCAGTTTTCAGTTGTGATGGGCAAAGATTTCATATCTACACTTTTTCTATATCTACATAAACTATATAATACTCTTACCAACGCCATAGTCTCCAACTACTAAAAGTTTAAACATAAGTTCTTTCATTTCATATTTAGAACTATTCTGATCTTCTGTATCTTCAGTATAAGTAGATGGCGTTGTGTAATGATTCATTGTTCTACCTGTAAAAGAGAAGACTGGACATAAATTCCACAGGATACCTACATTATTAAAAATATACGATACAGTGAAACCTCAGGAATCCAAACTAATTGCGGCTGACCTCTGTTCGGATTAACTGGGAAATTCAGTAAAATATTCTTGATATACCTTGAAAAATGCTCTGTGAAAGAGCTAGTGGCGATAATACGGTACATTGGAGCTGTAGGCAAACAAGTTGAGGGTAACGACCTTGAGCTGGAGTGATTCACAGTTACTATAACAATGCCCGCTAAAGAGCCTCTGGCCTTACCTGTTGTCTAGTCAATATTCATTCACTGATCTTGTATGCATTGCCAGATCGAAGCCTGTCATTGTTACTAGGGGTGGTCAAATATATTTCGTCAAATACCAAATTTTAAAACACATTTTACTTTTGATTGCAAATGAAATATATGTTCCAAATTTTAAATGAAAAAAATTTAAGATTAAATAATATTGATTTTTTATTACTAATATAATAGCCCAGATCTTTTGATAACACTCTGATGTAAGCAACAATAAAACTCATGCCATAGCACTGCAAGATGTTAAACAACATAATTTCCATTCAATAGAAAGTAGTAAATTATGTCAGTGGTATGTCATGTGCGTGATATAGTTTGGACGCCACGAAGCATCTAATTATTTAATGCAATTGTGATATAATTTGATAATATTTTTTGGCAACGTTTGACAAGCAGAGAAGTGCTTTATTTTGAAACTAGATTTTCTATTTATCTAGATTATATCTACTAGATTTTTTTAGACCAAGAGGTTTTTTGAATAAAGAAATATGTAAATAAAAAATATATATTTCCTGTCATAAAACATATGCTTATTTTATTTGTTTTCAATCAATGTTAAACATTTCTCTCACATATATATCTATTTAAACACGTCAAATTCGATGGGAAATCTCTCGAATTAAGAGGCAATTTGCATTCGTCATACCATGACGAGTTATTTTTCTAGTTATTTATATATTTAAAAAAAATGTTAATACCTTTAATATTTTAAATACCTTGATTCCAATAATAAGAAATGATAACGCCTCTTCATTTTGGGACTGCTTCAAAGAAAGAAGTAATCATTGCAGAAAATGACAAACATAGAAATAAATTGAATGGATAAATTAAAATTACTAGAAGTAAACTCCTATCTTGATAAAGAACTGTTAATAGGTAGAATGGGGTGTCCACTTAATTGGTGGAAAAAAATGTGGAAAAATTTCTAATGTTCCAAACATCTTTCAGCACCTGCATTATAAAATGACTGTTTATTTTCCAAAATTGGTAATATATATGAAACCATATGGAACAGATTTCTTTAAATGATATGCAACATTATTAAATACATTTATGTGCTATGCAACTTAAAATTGGATAAATGTTAGATTTTTTAAATAATAAATGTATCAGAATGTAATTCTCTTTATTAAATATATTTTAAACAACATTTTTCAAAAACATTTTATCTTGAATTTACTCTGTTGAATATCCGTTAAGCATTTGGCCAGACCCAATATTCAAGAAAGTGCCGAAGATGTCTAATACTGAATATTCATTACATTAGTTGGCATTATATGTGTATGGAACGAAACTGAATATACTTCAGGGGTGTAGTGGAGCCAGAACAAACCAGAACTCTGTTTTGACCCTGCAATTTTTATGAAAAATAAGTACAAAAACATTGTAAAAATATCCTGAAAACAGCATTAGTTTTGTCACCCAGATTATAGAGTTCTAGTACTGCTTAATTAGCAGCGCTGATAGACTTTCTCCTGAAAAATTATTGTTCTTGTATCGTAATTTCAGGTTTTGCAATGATAAACCAAATATAACTTTATTAAACACACCTATGCAACTTAAAATTGGGTAAATGTTAGGAGATTTTTTGATAACAAATCTACTGAAATGTAATTCTGCAATATTCTTTGTTAAATGTGTAAAAATTAAAAAAATTATTATCCTGAATATATTTGGCCAAGCTGGATATTCAGCAAAAGATCCGAATATTCATTACATCCCTAACTGCTACGGTGTGTCGAAATGTGTGTTGTGTGCATGAATTGATTCTTGTTGAAGTAAAGTATATCAACTGTTTTCATACGATATTATTTCCATGTTCAAAGTGAAGAAGAACAGGTCTCAACATGTATAGAATGCAAATGCTGCTTGAAATAGCATTACGCTGTGCAGAACAGCACGATGCCACTACACCGATCAACATGACCTTTATGCATATTATTGTAAGTAAAAATATTAGTTAAAGTTTTCACTTTGAAGCTCTTAAAAAAGTTAAATGATTTAAAGTTAATAAAATACAATTTCTATATCAGTAAGTGTTTGTAAGATGAATCAATAAGTGCAATAAAATTGATTTGAAAATTATTACATGCACACATACATAAACATTGGCTGCGCAAATACTCAGCCTGTCTATAACAATATTTTTTCTAAGTCCCTATAATATCATTATAATAGGTTTTAATGTACATATCTGGCAGGTGCTATGCTAACAGAAAAGTGGCATTTTACACATAGAAATTTATGCTTGGTTGCTGCAACTACCGTCATGTAAATAGAAAATTACATATTTAACCCTCTGTTAGTCACAATTTCTAATAGATATACTGCTACTTTTAATGTTATCTGTTTTTAGAACATTACAATTTGAATTTTTCTGACAGAATACTCATTTACATTCTCATTAGGACTAATTTTCATACCTCTAAAAGGAAAAAGGCTCAAAACTGCAAGAACATATCATAGAATAGATTTAAAAATAAAAGACATATTGTGGTCTTTTAAGGATGAAAATAATTGTGACTAACAGAGGGTTAATTCTTGAAAAATTTTTCAGAGTGGTTTTCACACAGAATTTATTAGTAAAGATTTAACAAAAATATATTATAATTAAGGAATATTAATTTGAAACACAGAGTATATTCTTTTTATACTGTAGAAAATTACACAATAACAGGACTTGCCCGATGGAGATTCTACCGTATTTAAAACTAATGATCTCTTCATGTTAGATGAGAGATTCTTAGTTTAGGGACATATTTGATCGAGATTAATAGTATACACATGGATTAAAGAAAACTATATTAAATTTTAAGAGATGAATTGTGTAATTTTATTATTTGTGTGTGTAAGATCATGACAATCCTGCTAAGAGTTCAGAGAACTACTTGTCAAAGAACATAAAATCAAATGCTACAAACATCATGTATTAAGTTAAAATGAAAAATATTAACTATCAAAAACTGAAATTTAAGTTTAAAAATAATATTTATGCACATAGTTTTATTTGATTTCGATTGTTTACACCAATTACATGCTTTCACCTCTAAACAACTTGCAATTTCACCAAAAACAATAGAAATAAATGTTAAGAACAGCCGACCATCGTTTAAATAATTAATAGTACAAAAAAAGACTTACAAAAGAAATGTAACAGTAAGTAATTGATCAATTTAAATTTCAAAATTTGACACTTACTATACCAAATTCCAGGCATGGAATACTAAAATGTTGATCAAATCCGATTTAGGTACGATAAGCAAAGTTAAAGTATGATATCTTTTGTAATTGAAGTCAAATTTTCCAATAAAAGACTTAAAAAATGGCTTGGAATTTAAAAAAATCTATGAAACAATAGAATCACGATTTAATAAAATCAGATAAATGCTTGAAATATGGTTGGTCTAAAAGATATGCTACAGTTAAATACTTATCAATTTTAACATAATTAAATTAAACACAAGAAATTAATATTTTTATTAAAAAGATACTAAAAGCCATCATTTATTGAATTTATGATATTCTACAATCCAAATATTTCAATACAAAAATTACGAAGTTTAAAAAATACATTCTATAATAAAATTTAAAATAGTTAATAAACACACATAAAAGGTGAACTAGTTTTCATTACTAAGCTTTTCTGAATTATGATTTGCAAAACAGATTTGAGGAAGTGAAATTTGCTTACATAATTTAAGAAAATTTTGTAAAAAGCCTGAAAAGTTCTTGCTTTAACTTTTAAAAAGAATTACTTTTCTCAGAATTGAAAGTAAACAACTTGAAATCGATTATATCTAGAACATTTTAATAGAATCAATCTATTATATTAATAGATCTCGGGTAGGATATACTGATAATCGTTTTGGATTATATAAACTTGTAATTTTTTTTCAATGTAGTAAAACACATGTTAATTTTAACACAGTGAATAACTAATTTGAAATATAAGAAAGTAATCACAAGTGAATGAAATATATAACCTTTTTTTTCGCAGATCAATTTAAGACACTCCAAGGGGAAAAAAAATCAAAATGATCAATATTAAGTTTTGTTATAGGCATCTCATGATATGTCACGTAACTTGTTTCAACAAACGAATAATATTTTCTTTATAAAAAAATGCAAAACAAAATTTTGGAAGCTTAAATGCACCTTAAAAATCAGAGTGACGTATACGAGAAACAGGTAATAAATATGACAAGGAAGAAGTTATACAAAAGTAAGCTGTTTAAACAAAAATCAGAATTCATCCGAAATATCTACTGAACTATTTTGACGTCGAAGGAAAGTTGAAACGAATGGTACGTACTTGCATCCACTGGCACACGTTGTACGCTCTGATGAATTTCTTAAGCCCCGATTTTCGTAAACTAATCAATATAAATTTCAATGTCCCGCGCAGGGAAGGGAGCCAAAACAATACTACACGAAGCAGCGAAGTTTACAAGTTTTGCTGATGACTCATCACGAAGTTGCCACAAGGTTTCTCGGAAATTGGCGCTTTTTGCGAGAATGTACCTGAGAGTAAATTGCCATACCTGAAAACAGAAAAATCAATTCACGCATCGTTTGCTTGAGGAAAAAGAAACTGGAACTTTTTACGAGTTTTAAGATATAATTTTTGTTTTTATTTTATAGAGAGAAATTTTTACATTTTAAAGTACCTGCTGTTTACTTCGTAGGTTCTTAGTTGCAAAATTTTGTCAATGTTTGTACTTTTTTTTATTGATAGTTGTTGGGTGAAAAAATTTTTCGAGAGAAATTTGTTCTGGGCTTACCGCAACCACAAGGTCAGTTGTAAAATTGGCTTAGGTTTGCTGCGTGGGTGTCCTTTTTTTCTTTTTCAACTTGTTGTCTTGGGATTATTCCGCATATCTAATTATGACGAGTTCATTTTTATTGATTAATTTTTTCCCTGGTTTCTCTGTTTAGTATTTAAATAATTAAAACTTTCAACTTAAACGTAAATTTTGCATTATGATTTTATCATTTTAGTCATAAAGCAGTGGGAAATTTAAAATAAACAAAAAAAAAAGATATTTAAAATTAAGTTAATGTAATTTTTTTTTTAAATTTGGAAATTACTTGCAATTATTTAAAAAAAAATTTATTCTAATATGATTTTACTTTTCGGGAGAATTTTAAAGAGAGTATAATGAATATTGTAATTTTCTTTTCATTTCTGATAGAGGTTAACTGTGTAAGCTTTGTGATTATTTAGAAAATATTGATTACAAAATAAATAAACAAATATAAAGAGTAATAATAATAAAATAAACGAGCATTTTTTTTATCGCCCTCGATCAAGCATTTTTTTTAATTTGATGAAACTAGTTTTTAAACTTATTTTTAAAGCTCTAAATCATTTTCATGTGAATGGTTACGAAACATTGCAGAAAATCTCAAAAAATTCTTGTAGAACTTAGAAATTTTTTGAAAAGTTTTTGTACTGAAACCAAAGATTTTGCATAAATTCATTTATTTATTTTTTTTGATTAAATTATTATTTTCCAGGGAATTTTGATGAATTTAACTTTATTTCGTAACTAGAAATCACCCGTCATGGTTTGACGGGTGCTAATTGCCTCTTCATTCGAGATATTTCCCTTCAAATTTGACGTGTTTAAATAGATATATATGTGAGAGAAATGTTTAACATTGATTGAAAACAAATAAAATAAACATATGTTTTATGACAGGAAATATTTTTTTTTTATTTACATATTATTTAAATACTAGAAAATTAGCCGTCATGGTTTGACGGGTGCAAATTGCCTCTTCATTCGAGAGATTTCCCTTCAAATTTGACGTGTTTAAATAGATATATATGCGAGAGAAATGTTTATAACATTGATTGAAAACGAATAAAATAAACTTATGTTTTATGACAGGAAATATATATTTTTTATTTACATATTATTTAAATATTTCTTTATTCAAAAAACCTCTTGTTAAACAACATTCCGTGTGAAGTATTTTTCGCTGTTTAATAATTTTCATTGTACTTCAGATGTCTTTGTGTAAATTTTAACGTGATTGGGAATCCTAGACCTTGAAAGTGCAACATAGAGCTGTCCATGTGAGAAGACAGGCTCATAGAGGTAGATTTCAACATGAGCGAAAGTTTGCCCCTGCGATTTGTTGATAGTCATCGTGTAAGCTGGAATTAACGGGAACTGGCGGCGGTTGAGAGCGAATGGTAGATTCACGTCACTGGTGGCTAATTTAATTCTTGGCAAGAAAACAACATCGTCACGATTGCATTCAGATACAATTTGGCGTCCAAACTATATCACGCACATGATATACCACTGACGTAATTTGCTACTTTCTATTAAAAAACGGAAATTAATTTGAAATATAGGATTAATATAATTTAAAATTTCTCGGGAACTATTGATCATAGCGAGATAAATTTTATATCAATCGATAGAAAATTTTATTTAGAGTTATTAAATTTGAAATTAGAGCGACAATTACTTTTTAAATTTAAAATTACTGAAATTTAGGTGCTCTAACAATGAAATAATGCTGTTTAACGTCTCGCAGTGCTATGGCGCGAGTTTTATTGTTGGTGACGTCAGAGCGTTACCGGAGGATCTGGGCTATTATATTAGTAATGAAATGCAATCAAAAAGAACTTTGAAAATATTTTCTGCAAATAAAGCTATAGAAAACAATGTGTGTATGTTTTTTAACATCAGTTTCTTCTTCGTTCAATAGCGTCAATTACTTTACTTTCCAATTCTTTGCTCTAAACAGCTTGTTAAGAAACAGGTTTTTTTAAAAATTGCAGCAATAGGGTAACTTGGTCCAATGGAGGCGATTGGGTGGAAAAAGTGAAGAGTCAAAAAATTTATAGATATCTAAAAGTACCTGGGAATACAGGGGGTAGACAACAAAATTTAAAAATTTAGTTACAAAATTAGCTAGGTTTCCCGGTCACTATTGGTTTTTAATAATTCCTAGTTTTAGGCAGCTAAATCAAAATAAAAATTTCGTTTTTCCTGCTAAAAGTAAGGGCGCCTTTCCCCCTTTGCCCCCCCCCCGACTCACCACCACAGACGTGGTCATATGATGAGGACGACATCTAAGCTGGCTTTCTACTTCAAAATGCCACACTAATGTTAAGCGGGAGGCGGGACATTCAGCGTTTTTCCACTCCACGATTTTTGGAACCTGGAAGGCAAAACCTTTCGTCAATGTGAAATCCCGATGAAAATTGGCGCAGATAGATTGCGCTGTTGGAATTCAAACGAATTTGCAATCCATTGGAATAGAAGGCCATAAAAATAAAATATGATTCTTCGAGACGGCGATAAGGCCCGGTGCACACCAGCCAATTCGTGTCGTTGAAGCTAATAAAATAACAATAGTAACCCCCATTCCCCCTGTGGCGCCACAAAGGGGGGGGGGGCACATAGGTTACTATTGTTATATTTTAGGGCTCAACGACACAAATCAGCTGGTGTGCACCGGACCCAAATCATCCGTGTGTGTGTGTGTGGAGAGCGTTGGGAGGGGAAAAGTGTATGGGAGTTAGTCTGGGATTTTGAACTTTCTCAAACAACGGTTCTCAAAACAAACTTTGGAGCTTCCGTGAATGACTTGCCTAAATATATCGACCGGAATGAGTGGAATACAAACCAGTTGTTGGTGCAAATGGACTACTCGTGAATGCCCAGCTTTAGGACATCTGTTTCAAGACTTCGACTCCACTTTACAGGCCATAATAATGTCAGGACATTTGTTTCAAGAGCTCCGATTTAATGTGCACCAAACCCATACCACATACTAAGCAGTTCCTTGGCGGGTTCCGATATCGAATTCGCCATCATTTGACCATGAAACCAAATTTAATAGCACTAGATAGCTATAGGACCGAAATTCTTCTCTGAAAATATTCAGGACTTGCTTTTCCGAGATGGGACAGAAATTATTTTATTACCTATTATTATTATTTTCTTCAACTTGATGTCATTCTAATGCTCGGTTAACTGTTCTCGAGTTTTCGACGGTTTTAGGAATTGTTTCGTTTTCTTTTGAATTGTTAACTTGTCCATTGTAAAGTTTTTGTTAGATCTCTTGTGTGCTTCTGCACTTTTGTGTAGTTTTTGCAATACTTATTGTCTCTCGATTTTTGTTTGTCACTGTTTGGTTTTAAATGCTATTGATTTTAATTTGGTTATCTTTATTTTTTTTGTATGTGTTTTGTGTTTTAATGTTTAGTTTTTTTGAGTTTTTGCGTTTTGTGTTTTTGCTCTTATTCTTTTTGAGTTTTTAATGTTAAGCTTTTTGTATATTTGCTCTTTGGATTTTTTGCGTTTTGTGTTTTTGCTTTTAATCTTTTTGTGTTTTTAATTTTAAGCTTTTTGTGTTTTTAATTTTAAGCTTTTTGTGTTTTTGCTCTTTATCTTTTTGCTCTTTATTTTTTGTGCTTTTGATCTTTATCTTTTTTTTTGAGTTCATTGTTGTAAACGATGATTTTCAAATTGTTCTACTCACCCCTTGGGCTTCTTTGTAAATTCTTTTTTAATGCAGTTCATTTCTTTTGTTTTATGTTTCCCCTCCAGCCAGTGGAAGGCCTTACACCCTCTTGGGTAGTCTGGGCAGGGGCGGGTTGTAAATAAATAAATAAATCATGAATTACATAAAATTCAACATCAATAAAACGTATTTTTGACGAATATTGAAGGATACATTACAATATCAATATTAAAATACGAATTTCAAATTTTAAAACAATTATTATAAGACCAAAGAGAAAGTTATTAAAATACTGACAAGTACTAATACACAAAACACGTTATCAAACTGACATGCAAAAAATTCGAAAATAATTGTAAATATAAAATTAATATAAAATTTTTAGAGTCATTAAGTTTCACGTTGACAAAATGGCAATAGAGAAAGTTTGTTGATTGGAAGCTTAAGTTCACCATTTTTAACCTTTATGTCCAAAATACGCACTTTTCCATCAGCTCCCAGATAGAGTTTGATCGCTCTACCGAGTGCCATTTTAAGAGTGGTAAATTATCATCCTTCACAAGGACCAAATCAATAACATTCAGATTAGGTTTGTCCTTTTGCCATTGTGCACGCACTTACAGCTGAGAAAGATAATCCAACGACCAAAGTCTCCAAAAGTGTTGAAAAAGTTGTTGAATCAATCTCCAAGGTGTGGCAGGTGCTATTTTATCATCTATCACATTAGGCTCGGGAACATCTGTCAGTGCAGTCCAAATGAGGAAGTGACCAGGTGTCAAAGGGCTAAAGTCATTAGGATCCTTGGAAATTGTCACTACAGGTCTAGAATTCAGGCATGCCTCAACCTGTGTTACTAAAGTGAGAAATTCCTCAGAGGTGAACAGATGGGCTCCAATTGTTCGTCTCAAATGGGTTTTCATTTGCTTGATACCATTCTCCCATAGACCCCGAAATGAGGGGCAGAGGGAGGATTGAATTTCCACACTATGCTCTCCTGTGACAACTTATCCTGGAACTCTTCAGATGACAGAATCGCTGCCATTAACCTTTTTAATTCTCGATCCGCACCAACAAAGTTAGTCCCTCGGTCAGAAAACGTTTCCTGTGGTTTGCCCCGGCGGCCCACAAATCTCCTTAATGATGCTAAAAAGGTCTCTGTAGAGAGATCACTCACAATCTCCAAGTGTACTGCTTTTGTGGTGAAACATATGAACAAGCATACATGACACTTGATCGGCCTCACCCCTCTCCCCTTGCGGGGTTTCACAAGGAATGACCCTGCGTAATCAAGGCCTAATTTGGAGAACCTCTGCTCGGCACAACTCGAGATGCTGGAAGATCGGCCATTATTTGTGATGCAGTATTTGCACGATTTTTGAAACTTTTCATGCAGTTTCTAATAACCTTGCGTACTGCGTCTCTACAGTTAATTATCCAATATTTCTGTCGGATAGCAGAAATAGTAAGAGGTGTCCCCTCATAAAGATGAGCCTCATGAAAATGTTTAACTATTAATTCAGTTAAATGGTGTTTTTAGGAAGAATTGCTTCATGCTTTTGATTTTCAGGTATGTTTGCGTTAATTAGCCTACCTCCAAAACGAAGAATATTCTCGCTGTCCAAGAAGGGATTGAAGGAAATAACTCTGCTGCTAGAGCTAATGGGTTTTCCTATCACCAAAGCAGAGATTTCCTCTTTAAATGCACTCTTCTGGACTAAGCGCACGATAATATCTGAAGCTCTATCAAGCTCCCGAACAGTCAAAACTCCCTTAATATTTGATGTTGAGGAATTGGCATTGTTCACAATTCTAAAACACCATGCTACTATACTCTTAAGCCTATTCCAGGAAGAAAATTTAGTGAGATAAAATTCATATTGATTATTAGATGCAGCGCATACTACAGTTTTTCGCTGCTCTTCAAGATAAAGTTCCCTAAGTTCAGGATCTAAAATAGGCTCAACCCCTTGGTTACTAAATTTACCTTTCCTTAACCAAGGTGGGCCACGAAACCAAAATACATGTCCACGAGATCTTACACCTTACACCTCGGGACACAAAATCTGCAGGATTTTCAGTTCCCCTTCAAAATTGCCACTGAGAAGGAGCGATTAAATTCTGCATCTCTCTAACACGATTTGCCACGAAAGGCTTCCACTTGTTGGCAGAACCTCTTAATCAGGAAGAAAATTTAGTAAGAAGATCAAATTCATCATCAGATACTATCCAAGAGTCACTAAAACAATAAATATTGAATTCCCTTATTTTAAAGAGAGTTTTCAAATAGTCAGCTACCTTTGCAGCAATAGTAGCCGCCATTAATTCCAAGTGGAGAGGCGGCAATTTCTTTAGAGGAGCTACTCTACTTTTAGATATTGCAAAGGATGTCTCCAAAGTAGTGGGATTTTTAAAGTACGCTACACTACTGTATCCTTTAATACTAGCCTCAGCGAACACAATTAGAATCATATCTTCAGTATTAATTACTGAACCACACAAGAAATATTTCCTCGGAATATTAATGTTAACAAGTTCCTCAATTTCAGAATACCGAATCAAGAATTTATTTTCTGGCTCATTAGATACCTCGCAATTCTAATCGCAGCCAGATTCCAACAGTTCTTGCATCATAAACTTAGCTCTAACTACATATGCAGAAACAAATCCATTTGGATCATAAATTTTGGCCACAGTTTGTAAAATGAGTCTTTGTTAATTTGTGTTCATTCAGTGACTCCCTGAATTGCGATACATTTAAACCCAAATCGTCTTGATCTGCATCCCAATTCAAACCTAGAATTTTTGACGAGTTTTTATTGAAATTATATCCCTCAATGTCTAATCCGTTTTTAATCCAGAACTCTCTTAAGACTCTAGAATTACTCTTTATTTTACGGAGATGCATGTTTGCATCTTTCAAAATATCTACCGCAGTGGTCAACAAATAAAAGGCCATCGCTTTTGGCACTCATGGAGAAGATCATCAACATATCAGAAATTATCCAACATCTCCACAACATCACCAATTTCCTCCCTATATTTCTTTATATGATATTTGCGGGTCTATTCTGGTACCCCCGGTTGGTTTGGGGGACGGCCCTTTTTCCCGCACGTTAACAGCAGGAAGAGTGATGATCTCTAACTCAGAGGCCTCAAAATACTATCATAAAAGTTGCCGCAAGCGTGAAAGGCGATTGAGAAGTTCCAAAAGGCAAACGTTCCATTCTCTATATCTGAAATGGCGAACTCTTATCACTACTGAACCACAAATTTTAGATAATTTTTTGAATCTTCATCAAGCAAAATAGAATGAAAAACACCCCTTTTTATGTGCCCCAAAAGCTATCTCATGCAACCTGAATCTTAAAATGAGATCTGATAAATTGTTATACAAGTTTGGACCCAGATTTAGAAACTCGTTTAAAGATTTAGCATCCTTGTCCTTAGACGAACAGTCATATACGATGCGCACAGCAGTAGTCGCCTTGTCAGGACGAACTACGGGACTATGTGGCGCAAAATAGCTATTCCCTTCATGTTCGCAACCATCACCATTCAAGCATTTTTCAATTATTCCTGTTTCTAATTGTTCATTAATTAATTTCCTGTATTAATTAAACAACCACTCATTTTTCTTCAATTTATTTTCTAACCTCAAGAATCTCTGCTTAGAAATTAAGAAATTATTTTTAAGCTCGGATTTTCTCTCGTTAAATAACAGCTTAACGGTGTATATTCCATTCTCGAAATGCAAATTTCTCTTAAGCAATTCAATGACCTCCAGATCTTCTCGCGTATCACTGTCTCTTATGAAAAATTCCTCTAGGCTCAAAAACGACTGTCGAACGATATTTGTGAATCGTCTGCTTCACCAATGGATGCATATCATGCATTAATATTTGAAATGTTTCGGTTTGAAGACGCTTTCCCACAGATCGTTTCTCCGAACAATGTCTGAATCAAAAACAATTCCTCCGATATTTTTCTCACCGGTCCAGTTTGTATTGACCAAAAATAATTCATTCCGATCAAAATACTTATTTTTCTTTCACCTAAAGGATCATCTGCTAACCGACGGTTTTTTCTTTCCATAAACTCTATAACAAACGGAGATAGCTGACATTGTATTGAGCTCGAATCATGCGATATTTTATCCGTAATGTAAACCTCAATAAACATGGTCTTTGAAGGATCGTTTCTACTTTTGAGAGTTATAGAACTAACTGGGAACTCCTTTCCGCAATTATCTCCGAACGAATAAACCTTTAATTTCTCTACTCTTTATATGAGCAAATTTAATTCCCTTGCCAATTCTCTTGAACAATAACGCATATCGGGACCTGAATCAATTAAGACCCGAGCAATCCTTTGTTTTTACTTATAATGAACAAATACCGAACAAGTTTTTAATAATACCGACTTCCTATGAAATTGCGTAGTAGATACGAAGGTCTTGTTTTCTATAGCACTCCCCTCAGCTTTACAATTCATCTCGGGTTTACTTTTAGATAAACAAAAGAGCTTATTATGGAACACATTTTTACAAATTTCACAAATCTCAATACGCGTTTTATAGAAATCTGCTGCATGTTTCCTAAAACAGAGGTAACACAAATTGGATGTTTTTAAGTGCTTTCGTTCCTGTTCATCACTATATTTCATGCACTCAAGAGAATTGTGTTCATTATAAGTATTACAAAACACACAATATTCAGGAGAATTGTGTTCATTATAAATATTACAAAACACATAATATTCAGGAGAATTGTGTTCATTATAAGTATTACAAAACACACAATATTTCCTAACAGAAGCATTAAATGTAGAAGTTAATTTACCCTTATATTGACCATTATTATTTTTGAACCCCTGTCTTGGACCAGGCTCTACAACATATTAATTACTCTTTGAGCTATCAATCAACATAGTGGTTTCTCTATGTTCAGTGTCTACTTTCATAAATTCTATTAACTCAGTCGCCTCAATATTTTTCCTAGATATTCTCTTTCTATGGAGTTAAAGAACCAAATCTTCAGGTAATAACTTAACAATTATTGGGTTCAATAACTGACCGTATGAGCCACTAGTAACATCCAAACTACTTAAGTTTCTAACACATATCTGCAACTGATCATAGAGCTTTCTTAAACATAAAACATTTGAAGAACTTTTAATTGGCTCCAACTGGAAGAGCACTTGCATAAATTTTGATATAATAACATCTCTACGACCAAACCTCTCTTCCAAAGTTTTTACACATATAATTTTCTTCAGATAAACTATAACGCAGATACGCACTTATAAGCGGAACATGACAATAAACTCTTCAAATATGTAAACTTTTTTATTTTTGATAAACACGGATTAGAATGAATTGCATTATCATATGAATTAAAGAATGCAAGCCATTTATTGGGATCACCAGCAAATTTTTTAAAACTGAACTTCGGTAACTTTATTGAAGCACCACCTGCAACACTATTGCCGTTCTGC
The DNA here is from genome assembly GCA_013235015.1 of Araneus ventricosus. Lineage (NCBI taxonomy): Eukaryota > Metazoa > Arthropoda > Arachnida > Araneae > Araneidae > Araneus > Araneus ventricosus. Next base: position 42,425 of record BGPR01007106.1, on the reverse strand, counting down.
ATACCATTAGCACCACTACCAGTCACAGATGCATCTCTTCCACTCACAAGTGTATTACTGCTAATTTTCTTTATTTTACTAACAATTTTAGCTTTAGACGTCATAATTTTTTCATCATACTCTTCACATACAAGTTGCTCCCTATCGTATTCCTTTTCATCTATTATTAGTGCATCGATCTCAGAATCAAGATTCTTCAGTTTCTCCTGGTATTCAATCAAAAACTCATGTGACGAGCTTTAATTTTCTAAATGATCTTCACCCAATTCATCTGAAAATAACTTGTTAAGTCTATTTTAAAGTTTGGTGACTCTACCACGCACGCCAGCACGTCTCTTCCTCAATTTTCCCAATTCGTCCGTCATGTCTCGTTTCCAAGACCGATACTAAGGAATAAAACTCAAATCTTGCCGACCAAACTATGGCTTGAAGTCCTCACTGGTGGCTCCAAACAATGAGGGATCATGTGCTACCTCATTGTAACCAGAGGGGTGGTTGCATGTAGTCCGTGTTCTATATTCAAAAACCATACCAAGTTTGATGAACAAAGTTTATTTGATAACAAGCACATAAATGGACGAAAGACGATAAACATAAACACTTGACACTGGTAACACAGAAACTGTAATGACGCATCAAGAATCAGCGTTCTACACATAGAGTTACATGACTCAACTCCCTTATGCACACAAATTCACTAATAGCGCAACAAGATTTGCACTACCTCACCATGATCCACATGCCACAGCATCACAACAAATCAAAACTGCGCTCGTTCCTCTAGTTACTAGGCTTTTGCCAATATTCTGGTTGTGCAACAGCGCCACCCGTTGTAACTCACTAGATCACAACAAAAATATTTACTTTTTGTCTTGAAAAGAGTCAAAAACTATTGTAGAAGTTCAATGCCTTGAACTTCTGCAATAGTTTGTTAAATAGTATGACGCTTCTATACGTGGGGCATTAATAATTAAATTATGGTTGAACTTTATAATTAGTTTATAAACAGTCATAATCATCTTCTTTCGAGGTAATATGCAGGAGTTTTGTATAATTTTAAAAGTAGTTGCTTTTCAAGATATTCAACAAACTTGGAGTATTTCAAAAACTTAAAAAGTAATTTACTGCTTAGAATTAATGTGTAATTTTAATTCTTACTAGCTTATATATCCGGCGTAGCTCGGGGTAGAAATATTTTCAAGTAAAGTACTTACAACACATTAAACCTTAATTTAACAGTTTTTCACTGTAACGTCTTTCGTTGATTTTCTTTTTCCCTCTCCTGTGTCTCTGATCCCTCGGCCAGCAGCTAAACTAACTCTTCTTATTCTTTCCATACTTTGAACCCCTTCACACGAGTCTGACAACCCTTGGAATTCCATCTTCCAATCCCCATCATTGCTACCGAGACAACAGAAATACTTCATATTATGCCTTTTATCATATCATGCTTTTTATACCCCCCCCCATCCTTTTCTTTTTGGTGTTTGTGTGCCTGACCGTAAGCATCATTCCTTCTTTTTCTCCCAAGGCCCTCTCTCTTAGGTAGGAACGGGACTCGGTTAACATATAATGACTTTACATACTGACAGTGGAGTAGCGAGAGTAAGTGGCGAGGATTTTTATCCTCCCCCCCGCTTTCATCAAAAGAGGCTTAACTTGCGTAAACGGCGCTCTGTCCATGGTATTTTTAGGCTCCTTATCGTATTTTACTTTAAAAAGTGACACAAACATATTAATGTTTTGTCAGCATGGTCAGTGGCGCAGGGTGGATAAGTTTCGCCCTGGGAATATGATTTTTTTTTTACCCCAGTCGCCATTTGCTTAGCAAGTGCAAATGGCCTTCGGGGCATGGTATTATTTTTACACTCCCCAATCATATTTTGCTTTAAAAACTGGCATAAATGCAGTAATGTTTTGTCTCCATGACGCCTCTAAAACTGGCATCTGCGACATCTATACCTCACTTACTCCCCGGTTGCTACGGCGCTGCACACTGATAAGGATCATTTAAAAAATTGTGAAATTTAAACGAAACATAGCGTAGTAACTAAACTAGCGTCTTTGGATATTTGAGTGCATATTAAAAGCATGATACGAAATAACAACGGAAGTAAGATGTCTACCTTGACCAAAAAAAGCAATATTTTCTTAACTTTAACAGTGATAAAAACACGTAAATAAAAGATTTGATGAAACAATAAATTAGTTTGATTTTATAACAATAAGAGCATTGTTACAATTTGAGTTTAAAATAAATTTTGAAACGTTAATTACAGTTAGAGAAAAAAATGTACATAAATTAAATTAGTATCATTAAAAAGATAATTGTTCGCTCTTTAAGGTGATAATGTAAAAATAATTTTCGTATTTTAAGTATTTCAGAAGTTATTGGCGAAAAACGTCTAAAAATAGCTTAATTTTCGTTATTTAATTAAATAAATAAAATTCTAATTCGAATTTAAAAATAATTTTACGGCGTTAGCTTCCTCTTTTGTTAAGTCACCACTGTGTCAAATTCGGTCGCCGTAAGTCCAACGGTGTGGGCGTGTATAAAGAAACAAAATCGAACACACACATTCCTCTTTTATATATATATATATATAAAATTCTTGCTTTCTATAAATTCTTCAAAATTAAGAAATTCAATTTTTGCTTTCCTTATATTACTATTAAACCAAAATTTCATAAAAATCCTATTTCTTATCGTTTTATCACTTGTGGAACTTCTTCATACATGAAGCAACCTGGTTACATTTTCTTCAATCTGTTAAAAAAATTACTGAATGTCATTTGTTCAGAAGGTTTCACTTGGATTATTAACAATAATAAACCGGTTATTGATTTTATTCACAATAATAAGAACAGTATTTCTTCTATTGAGACTTTTGACTTCAAAGATCTTTTTACAAGCATTCCTCTAGCCAAAGAAATCTTCCATTTTCGTTTGTTTTGTGTTTTTAGATGGGATGACGGCAATTTTTAACGGATTTCGTTTGTCGTCAGCAGAAAAAAGCACAAATTAATATCATGAGCGAGCTTCTCTTCCTGACGAGCGGCTCGCTATGATATTTTTTAATTTTTTTGGTTTTTTCTGGTTTTTGTCTATTTAGCCATTTTGTCCTTTTTTACTATTTTTGAGTTTTTATTTTGTGTTTATATGTTGGTTTTGATATATATATATATATATATATATATATATATATATATAAATTATTAAAGCATCATATTGATGTTTTATAGAATGGATAAAAATTAAAATTATATTACTGTAAAATTCATGTGCTTGTATTTCATAATTCGCGCATTTTTAAAAATTAAAATCAGGTTCATATTCTATTCAGACTGAGGTCCGAGGCATTTTAAGTTTGGCGTTAATTTTGTATGAGAAAGGTAATTTTAAGTTGTGATGAATGATTAACAAAAGTAGTCTGGCTCTACATATGTATTTGTTGTATAGTGAAATACGGACAATCTGTGAGAGTGAGTCCGATTTGTCACTAATCTTCAGTTTAAAAGTGCGTTGGGAAAAAATAGCCTGGAACATTTTTCTTTCGTTCGTGAATTCATTCAAAAAGTTTTTTAAAATTATAAAATGGGGAGAAAAAACGGTTTTTAATAAATTGGTTCTTCAAAAAGTTGAGTGGTTCTTCAATGAAAACAAACTTAGATTATATGCTGATTTGAATATTAAATATAAATTTTTTTTTTGCATTCCCATTTTATAACACTTTAGTATTTAGCATTAAAGTAATCCTTTTAGAGCTTTATGCCTTACTAATGTTATTAAAAATAATAGTAATGAGTTCAATGGCAATACAGAGAGAAATTTTGCTAAGAAAAAATTATCTGCATTTTCTTTTATTCAATGGATTCTGAGGTTATTTATATAATAAAAGTTTTGATTTATTTATGCCAACTTAAAAAATCTTAATTATGATTAATCAAGGTGTAATTCATAGATTAAATTTACTGATTATAAAGTTACATAATATAGCAATTATAAAATGTAAATATTATAAATAAAAATGTAGTAGTAAGCATCATTAAAAGTATGCAAATTTATATAATTTTAAAACCTAATGACTCGAAAGACGAAATGTAAAGGCACATATGTACATTGCTTTCAGAGGGCCCCCAAGAAATTCTACGCCAGGGGCCCCCTAACAACCTTAATTCGCCCCTGCGCCTCTGAAAAGACCTCAAGATTCTGATGAATCTGCAAGTTTTTGACTTCCCTGAATCCATAAAATCATTTTTAGAATTATGTCTGTTTGTGAATAATAATAATAATAATGCAAGCTAGGAGGATGAAATTTGGCATACATTTTAAGACCAAAATTGTCGGAGAATATGTGTAAGTGTTTTCTGACATAAAAAGAACTTTGGGCATTTTTAAATACCGAAAGACTTTTTACATATAAGTTTCTATGGGCATTTATGTTCACAGAGATTTAAATCTTTTGACAGGCGTTCCCAACCCGAAAATTTCTAAAAGTAAGCGTAACAAAATTTCTGGCTGATAAGCAATGTGCTGATAAAGCTACTGTAAAAGATTAAATGTATGTGACTTCCGTCAGAGTAGATAAAATACAATTAAAAGGATTATTTATTATCTATTTCAGGATATCATCTACAAACAAAAGTGAGTACGCATCGTCACAAAAAGAAAAAGGAAGAGATACGGAATTAAAAGCAATGCTATTATAGTATACCAGATTACAGAGGTGATAAATGATGGTGATAGTAGTATGATTCATTGAAAACAAACAATGAAAAACGCAGTAATAGGATACTTGTGGTAAAGATTCTTTAAAACAGTGTTCGAATTTTATAAATTCACTGATTAGGTAAATAATGGGCTAATTGTGGAAACTTCGGAGCTCAGTGCTCTAATCTTTATATATAAGGAAAGGCTAATTTTCAAGTTTACTTTATGGAGCAAATAAGAATTCGAAACTCTAGAGTTTTCCCAGTCCGAAAAAAGTATATTTAGAATAATTTCAGTTATGTCTGTCCGTGTGCCGTTTTTTGGCGATTTAATTTGTATAAAAAAAAGTGAAAATTCATAAATAATTTGTAAGTTATAGAAATTCAAACTACTGAATAGAATTTCTTTAAATTTTTCTCACAAACACTGTATAGACATAAATTTATTGCGCAGAAATAATTATTTTTAGACATGCATTCTTTTTTTGTAAATTGTGAAACCGTAATGGAATTTGTAATGAGACCATTTACCTTAGTAAATTTCCCCTTATTACTCGAAAAATGTCAGGGCGGTATTCTAGTTCTCGCCACATATTGTCCAACATCTATTCTATAACACTAGAATCAGCACTGTTATCCTAGCAATCAATGTTTCATTACCACGAACTGGTGTAGCAAACAACCATAAGAACGGTTTTACAAGTTGAGTACAAACTACAAGATAATTCGTAGATGGATGTCTTGACCAGAATGCCGATTACGAGTTATCTCGTAGAAACTTTACAAGCCATTTTCATTAATCCTAGATTAGAATAATATGTGACTGAATCAATTGGCTTCTGGAATCAGGAACCTGTAATCTGCCTTGACAGTCAACGTGTTAGCTCACGTTGAACAGAAGTAGTCTATTTGGTTTAATGGAACTACAAAATGCATCCCGCTTTTTCCTTCATCGACGTCTTTTTATTAAAAATTAAAATCCGATTCACTGCTTACGTTTATGGATTAGTTTCAGCATCTCTTCGAAGACATAAAAAACATGAGAAAGAAACATGAAAAAAAGAATAGAGTTATGCAATGATAAAAAAATGTTACATTACTATCTTCAATATCTCGATTTTAAATGTGATTGCCATAAACCATAGAAAAAAACGATTTTATAATAAATGTTTATTGATTATTTTCTTAGATGCCGGTCAATTGCTTTTAAAATCACATGGAAAAAAGTTGATGATAAAAAAATAATGGGTAATGCACGGTTTCTTTCCTGTCTTTGGGAAAGGAGGGTTCAAAGGAGATTTCGATAAAGTTATTATTTTATTCCTATTTTAATACGATTTTCATATTTTCTCCCATGATTTCCCTTCTTTAGGTACTCATCTGAAAGAAAGAGAAAAAATAAAGCTCTTTTAATTTGCAGTATCCATACAAAACATGCAAATGTATTTATACAAATTTTAAGCAAGGCAGTGAAAATTTAATTACAGGAATAATAAAACTACGGAATGGAGAAAGAATAATATGTGAGTAAGCAGGATGAAGAATTCAAGCTACATTGTGAAGTTCCGAAGGAAGAAAAAAATATTTAAGCCTGTATGCCAGATTATCTGTTTCAAATAAGGATAAATTATCATAAAATGACAGTTATTACTGTTTCTGTAGCATCTGCACTACATCTTCATCACTTCATGTCTTGCTGTTGTAACAACAACAACAAATGTCGATGGCTCTTCCCTTTGCATTCTTCTTCTCATACTAATATGAAGACAGTTCAAAAAGTAAGATAACAAGCCCTCTCAGGGAAAACTTTTATTCACGAACGAACATTCACAACATAATAAGGTATTTCTCCACATAGCCACATCATGATGGTTGTTGAAGCATTTATTCCACCGGTACACCAGTTTAACGAAACCGGCATAAAAAAAAATCAGCATCAAGATCATGGAGCCACGTCAAGACGGCTTGCTGAACTTCGGCATCGGTTCTGAAATGCCGTCCTATCAGGTGCTTCTTCAACTGTCCAAAGAGATGAAAATCAATTGGTGCCAGGTCCGGACTGTAGGAAGGGTGTTCTAATAACTCCAATCGGGAACCCTACACCACATCCCACGTTACCGAGGCCGTATGAGGTTGGATGTCGTCGTGCAGCAACAGGACACCTATCGAAAGCATTCCTGTTCGTTTAGACGCAAAAACCGTATCACACTTCTTACTTCAGTTGCCGATCGCGTTTTCATCAATGCCTGCGTCTTTTAACCGATACTTCGGCCGACTACTATTTTCACCTATCGTCGGTGGTCAAATGCTGTGATCGTTTCAGCTGTCTGGACAGATAATTTGATTCTTAAGGAGAATTTGTGGACCTGTCAGAGGTCTTGATACCTTACTTTTTCTAACACCCTCGTATATGGCCAATAATGGGCAATTAAACAGAGATAAAATAAATTACGAAATAGTTGTAAGGCGCTGGTTTATTGGAAATTATATTGCAACCATGTATTAATCTCATTAGTTTGTATTTTATCTGTAATATTTTCTTTGTCTGGGCTTCACCTTCTTTTTCTTAAATTTATGTTGGAGTATTTTATCGTCATTAATATAGAAAGATCCGAATTTTTAATTTTTTTCTAATAAAACTTAATTTTAGATGTATCTTCCCCCTTCAATGGATCCTGACAAAGATAGATTTTACAGCACCAAGTAAACAAGTTCATTTGTTTTAAAGATTTGAAAATTTAAATAATTTTCAAATCTTTAAAACAAATGAAACTGGGCACTTAGTTGATAGGAAAATAATAATCCTCTTGTGTAAGATTTATCAAAGCTTGAGAATAACTAGAATTTGGTACTTTTGCTAATTTAAAAATGTATACAGGGTGACTTGATGCAAAATCTTAAAGGGAATGTTTCTAGACAAGCTCAAATTTATTTCCTGAATGTTCTTTCCCATTCTTTTATTAAGTCAACCGCAAAGTTTTACACTTTCTGCTGAATGGCTTCGGCTGTGGGCAGTTTTGAATAGGATAACTTAAATTATCCCTATATAAAATAAGGACTTTTTTTAGGTATTTATCAGCCTAAATAGGTATCCTTCAGATTTCATTTGTAAAAAAAACTATAATTGTTTATTCATGACTATTGTAAATCTAGTTTAGTTTTCCTTGTAATTAGACAAAGAAGAGAATTGATTAAAGACGGAGTATGAGAACCAACAATAGAACTTTACTTGTATTTTAAAATAAAAGCTGAAATAAATTATTCCTATTTAGTATAGATCTAGCAAGAATGAAATAACTTAAAGATGTGAGATAATTTATACCAACTTCTGGAAACACTGAAGACGATGTATTTCACCCTCAATTATGATGTAGTGGAAGAGTCCTTATATGAAGAAGCGCCCGTGGACAGAGGAGCTAAAATCATATTAGGTTTGTATTGACGGTTCGTTTCTGGAGGACTGAGGATTATTTCCCTCCTAAAGAAGCACCAAAAAGTATGGGTTACAAAATGCACGTCACACGGCGACTACAGAGATTCATATCACAGTAGAAATTAAGTTATTATGCGACCAGTTTTGTGATAGCCAATTGCTGATCTTCTTCCACTTTTATTCGATGTTACTTTATTTTTAATGGTGAAACATATTTTCCCTTGGCTAACAAAACACATAATTAAACATTCAATTTTTACTGGTAAGTTTTTGGATGGCTAAAAAAATCTCTTAAAATGCCGTGTGCACAATTAATCATGCGACGGGCATGAATCCATTACTCATTTTGCCGAGCAAGTTATCGTGGTTTTAATTAAATATAACTTTAAAAAAGTTGTAAATAAGGGGAAAAAACGTTCACGACAATCAATTTTAATGAATCATTGATTTTTTCATTTTTTTTTCACCTAATATATTCCAAAATTGTCTCTGAGAAAAAAACAGTAATTTAAGAAACAGTGTCCAATTAAGATTCTTTTAGATTATTGTAACTGATGCCAATGGGAATGTTTGGTTGAATAACGAACAAGCACAATCATCTTTGACTACAATTTGCAAATCATATTATTATGTGGAAAATTACGAGGAATTTGAAGGAAGAATACTCCCGACTTTCTAACAAATTTTTTAGGCTGGCTAGATATGTAGACCGTAATTATGAAATTTTGAGAATATGATGTTAATAGATTACATTGATAAAATGCACAAAACAGAATTTCGCATTATTACGAAATTTTATATATATGTGAAAACCTCCGAATTTACCCTAAATATTAATTTTGTAAAGATGATGTTTTTATAAAATGTAAACTGTTTTTCAAATTGATTTACATATTTTATGATATATTATAATTCATCATAATTGAGTGTTTTACGCATTATTAGATAACTTTACATAGCTCTCCAAATTTAGTTAATTATTTAATTAAAAGTAGTCATTTTAAACAGTAAAATTTGCATTTACATTGTATGTTCAAGTTATATGTATTTAAAACTTACGTACTCTATCAAGCTTACATATGTAAAAGATTAAATGATATTAATTCTGATATGGAGAGTAAAAAAATAGCAGTTTCTAGATTTTGAAACTGAAATAAAAATGTGAGTTATGCAACTGATGGACTTAAAACAGAAACAGGTAGAGTAGACATAAAAAGTCGGTCTTACCTTAACGGATCTTGCATTAACCTAAAAAGTAGAGAAAAATGCTTTATTACAATATCAAATTGAATCTTTAAATTGTTTTCCTCTATTTTTAATTGATTATATCCATTTATATTTTTCTCTGATTTGTAAGATTATCCTTTACAAAATTTTAAGAATCTAATCAAAGGTTATTTTAAAAATAATATATTACTCACTTATGTAAAATTTTTATTTGTTGTACTAAGTTTAGTTAGATAAATGTCCCGTTTTGAAACTACACGAGAGTTATTTTGGGACGAATCCTGTCATTTATACCGTGGTCAGATGACGATGGCGATACTTGGACTGGCACTTCATTATCCAAACTTCCACCGCACACCAACTTGAAGGCACCTGGCCTCCAACCGAAGATTTAACAAGTATCAAGCTCACATAAACGAGAATCTTTAGTGGTATCGGCTTTTGAATCTGTGATCCTTTTACTCACACACAGCGATGGGAATTTAGCGAGGCTCGTAGTCTCTAAGGGCCTCAATGAAATACTACGATGAGCCTAGCAAAAAAGATGACATAAACCTGAATATGGGATCGGATGATCCATGCCTGGTGGTAGGTTCCTCTGCCTGACGAGGATGACAAACTGTGGTGTTCGCCTCATGCCAGGTAAAGCTGGTCCTCTTACCCTGATAACTAGAGATTGTGCTACTATGTCACTACCACCCCTTTATTTGCTCCATGGATTTCAAGAGCATCATAAAAAATGTTTATTAAAAAATAAATTAACTTTAAAGGCCCTCAGGAGGAAATTGCTTCACTGTAATGAAAGTTTTCTTGCATAGAAATATAGTTCCCGTCAATTGCAATATTGTTATTGCTGGGATTTGGCTATACAGGTATTCTTTCAAAAAATATTTAGGGAACAAAATTTTATATTCAAATAAACAGGAAATGATATAATTCCATAGATAAGAAGTGAAATTAAAGTAATTTAAAAGTTTTAAAACCACATATTTTTGCATAGATCGTTTGAAGCATGTTGCTAATATTTTCTAAACATTTTCCGGATCTAATTTAAGTAACGTGGTCATTTGAGTGTAAATATTGAATACCTGTTTAAAAACGTCGTTATTAAAAAAAATTTTATTATAAAATAAACGATATTTTTGCGCTATTTTTTTGTACTTATATAACCACACAAATATATATAATGAAAAAGAAAAGACATGAAAATTTACTGGATGTCTTTTAATTCTATTAAAATGAATCGTTGGATGTCTTCGAAATCTTTTTTCACAGTAAATGCTAATTTTAAAAATGCATTAAGATATAAATGATTCCGAATTCATTGATACTTTCGACTATGAAATAATTTATTTTCAATAGGTTTATAGCCTGAATTTTCATATTCTTACCCTATATTTAGCATCCTTAGCTTAACTAACGGAAGTTATTATTTTTTCATTTATATTTTAATATCTTATTTGAAGTTAATACCTTCTTCTTTACTTTTAAATGTATATTTGCTTTTTCTGAATACACTTTTAATGCATCTATCTTAATTTAAATGACGTTAATACAGGCAGTTCCTTAAAATATTTTGGCTGAAAATTTCTCTAAGATTTACTAATTAATTCCTTAATTTTTTTAAAATAAAAAATTTAAGATGCAAATTTTTTCCTATTTTATCAATGTGTAATAAATTTTAAAACAAAATGAACGAGAAGGGAAACTTTATTCAGTGATTTCCATTACATTCGTATGCTTCACCTTTTCCATCTTTAGATGGCAAAGCGTTAACTTTTGTTTTGAGAAGCTCTTTATATGACCTTTTCCTTCGCTTAACAAAATTTATCGAACACTTATTATTTCTGAGAAATTTTCATAGTAATTATTATATCATTTCTCAGAAAAAATCAATGTCAAAGAAATATTTCATTTTACTGCATATTCATAAAATTAGTTGTTAAAATTCCTTATCTCTTTGGTGTAAACATAGATAAAAATTAAAACTGAATACCTCATTGGTGCAAATGATTGCAGGTTGCCAGCTGAATCACTCAGTATGTCAGTGGAAGCTGAGATTTTACTGTAGGAAGTAAAACTTACGTTACAGATCTTATTAATATTTTAAATATCTACTTAAACATGTATCTAAGTTTCAGTTTCGCTTAAAATCAATGTTTTAATTAGTGAGGAATTGATTTATTTCTGACGCATAAAGTTGAAAGGAAGGTCCAATGTTTTGAAAATGATGCTTCTATATAATTTTTTGTGCAGGAAATCACCAGTCAACGATCGAAGACTAGGACTAGTACAATAAATGAATGGATACTATATTTGGAATTTCCTGTAGTTTAAAAATACGAAACTGAGTATATAAAACTTGTTTGGTTTAAGTTGTAACGGAATACATCTTAAAGATGACTTTTAGACCTTAAACAACCATTATATATTTTGAACTCCACATACAATTATAAAGTTCTACGATAGTAAGCATACCAACAAAATTTGCAGCTATAAGTTAAAAAACTCTTTATACTAGTCTTATTAACATAATTTTGAACGGAATTCGAAAATTATTTGACGATAGTAAAAAATGGATCTTAGGGTCAACATTTCATCAAAAAATTATGAAATCCACTGCATAGATTAATGAAAACTACGGAGAATTCCGAAGTTAGTTTTTTTAATAATAAAGTTTTCAAATAATAAAGTTCGTTTGAAAATCTAATTTTAATTTTTAGATGGTAATACCTGAGTGCATGTGTCTGAGAGATTTGCATCATTTGAAAGTTAACACAGAATATTTTCTTGATGCATTGTTTCTATAAAAATATATCAGGACAAGCAAATTTTATGCTGCAATCAACACTATACAGCAGCAGAAAATTCCACAGAAGTAGTTTTATTTAAATCCAAAACTACTTCAAACTACAAGGAGAGCTTTTGAACATTGTTGCTTTTACTTAACTTTTTTTCATTTAAATAGAAGAATTATAAAATTTTAAAATTTTCTCATTTCATACTCACTTGACTTTGATCGTTTGCTGATTTTATCAAGAAATTAAAACAAAAATTTAAGCCTATCGGGTTCAAACTGAGGTATCTACAAAGCGAATCATGTTTGGGTTGATGAAACAATGTTAACTTCAGATTAGGACCAGATTCAATTTCAAAAATTAGTTCCATTTAAAATTCTATAAGAAGAGCAAATATATGCCCGATTAAAAGAGTTTTTTATTATTTTATTTTTTCTGTTGACTTTAAGAGTTAAGACTTTTAGTGTAATGCTCAAGATAATCTCTATGCAGACACTAAAAAGCAAAGGTTACTCACCATGTGAGAGATTGGTGCCCATTTGGTTATAAAGGTGGGGGAAGTAGTTTCATTTCATTACTTAATGAAGTGATGAAAATACGGGCTTTGGTAAAGAAATGTTGAAAAGATATCAGGCTCCAATACCAAAGTTAAAAGGTAACTATCGCAAAGCCCTGGTCCGGGTTTGCTTTGTGAGAAGATCAAAGAGTATCTACATTGCATCATGTGTGTTCAGGAGCGATACTACGCTTTCTTTTTAGCGCATTTCTTCTGCTTTTTAGCATTTGATCTTATTTGTTTTTGTATAGTTTTATGGTATTCTATAAAGCATTAATACAAATCTGCATAATCTGATTTGTTTCTTTTTGTAATTTTAAAAACTTTTTATCGGCTTTTTACTGTACAAGTCACAGCAAATCATTGACTATTTGAAAAATATTGGGATTTGAAAAATAATGTTTATCATTTCATTTTAGAACTATGTGCGTTAGTTAACAAAAACTAAAATATATAGAATTCATACAGATCTGTAATTTTGAAAAATTTACCATTAAAATTTTACTGTGACAAAAATATAGACTCTGAAAACAAAATATTGGTTTTACCTTTCTCTTGATGGCGTCGTTTGTGAAGAAGGTTTTGGGACACAAGGTGGCTGTGATTTCAACTGTGTTAATTTGCCTTCCCTATAAAAAAACCCAGTATTTATGTCGCTGTAAATTATTATGTGTATTTTAAGTATGGTATAATTTTGTTAGATGCTATAAAATTGTGCTACAACTCATGGTATTTGGGTATGAACTGTGTAATATAGATGTTACATAAGTCTGGTTTCACAGAAATAACATCTTGTTACGAAGTTTTATATACAGTTGTATGAGTCTGTTGAATTTAAATTTTCAAATGTTATTTCTTAGTTGTAAATTATCATTTTTAATTACGATTAAATTGTTTTAGTCTTATTATGAACCACTGATCATGCCCTCATAAAAACCTTTTTTACGAAGACAATTATTAACAGACAAAGACGTCCTCCCGTTGGTGTGGCGTGGAAGTTTGGAGAGGGGGGTGCCAGCTCAGGTGTCGTCCTCGTCATCTGACCGAGGTTCAAAATTACGAGGTCCGTCCCAAAATAGCCCTCGTGTTGCTTCAAAACGGGACGTTAATATAACTAAACTAAACTAAACTAAACTAAACTAATTAACAGACAAAGTTTGACGTCGGAAACTTCGTGAAGTTTGTTGATTGCCCGACAGATTTGGGGACAGAAGCAATATTTCAAAGTGCCAAAATCATATCGTTATCTAAAACTACTATCATATATCACAAAGATCTAAATAAGTAATGCGGTTTTCTTAGCTTGAGCTATCAATATTAAAAGAATTTTACAGGAAGTCTTGCCTCGAAGATCAACTGGCGGTTACTACCTGTGTGTTGAGAAATGATCCTGAACTTGTGCGATTAGGTTCCAACTTTTAAATACCGTTTCGTTTACTTAGTTATATTAGATAAATATTCCCGAATTATGTTATCTATCGACTGATTTTGTAAGTTAATTTATATATCTTTGCTTCTAAATTGACGTCTTGTTGTGTTCGAGTTGGTTTCCCTGAAAAACACGGGGCTTCCAAAAAAAGGTTTTCATCACACTATGAAGAAAATACAATACTAATATAACTAGTCACATTGCTGTTAAGAGTGTTAGGCAATAATTAATGCCACAATTATTTGTTATAAAGGAGAATAGAATAATTACTCTATCATATTTACTTATTTCAATCTAACCAGTGCGAATTAATTAGTAGTGGTTGTCATAATTTCGAATTTTGTTATGAATACAGAAAGCCAGAAATGTATATTTTCGTTGTGGCAAATTGAAGTATTATTTATGTATAAAATTGTTAGCTATTAATCGTTCAGTGTTGACTTACCTTTGAAGCCGAGACAACCTATAAATGAAAAACAAAATTGTGTTTCAATCAGGGGAAACATTTTGGATATTAAAGCAAACTTTGTTACACACGTGTTATGCAAAATATTAGGATAGTACAAAGAACAGTTAAATGGATTTAAAACATTTATTATTCGTGGACGTCTTTAAAACTGTTGTTAAAATTTATCACATAAAACACTTTCTCTTTCTAAATCTTCAATTAATAGCTAATTTCATAATTGAAGTAGTGATAGGTAAAAAAAAGTCGTTCAACCATTAAAAATAACTGTTTTGCAGAAAAACCGAACAAAAATTTCTTCTAAATCAAAAACATTAGTTAAAACAGGAATAGTTTGTTTTGTGTTTCAAATAGAAGCTTATTTTTTAAACAGATTGTAAAATATCAATGTCATTTAATTTGCCATTAATATTGTCTTCTAACTTCATAAATATTTCCTCGCGGAAAAAAATCCAAATACTAGTCTTATTATTTTCCTTTTTTTAGTTTATCTTTATCAATTTTTGTTATTAAACAGAAAGATGATATAATTTATGTAGATATAGATGGTTTGGTTGCTTTGTTATGGTTTAATAGTGCAAGGGGCAGACTTGGCCATGCTGAGCCAAAGATATTGTGAAAATTTGCTTGTAGAATAAACTACAAAGAGAGCGGATGTAAAGTTTTCAGATATTTATGCTCCTGTACGGATATAAAAATTTTAAAAACTTCTAAAAACATAATATTAAAAAGAATAATTAAAAAAAAACAACATTGAAAAAAAAACATCGAAAAAAAGAAGGAGAAACAATAAACAGAACTCATAAAAATACATTAGGTTTGTTTTTCGAACTATAAATTATCTTCAATGAAAGGCTCTTTTCGTTTTTCAAATTAATGAAAACACTTTTTCAAAGCACACTTTTATTAGTAGACTTAAAACTTAGAATTTTTTTATTTTAATTCTTTTCTACTTTTTAGTCTTTAATTTATAATTCATAATTTTAAATATTATGGAATCATTAAATCGAGCTTTTCTCAAATTCTCTACCAGGCTCTACCGTCGTATGGAATCAAAGTTTAATTAAATTAATCTATAAACTGATAATTATGGTCTTAAAACATTAAAAAGAGTGCAATGTCCTGTAGAATATACAGGGTGTTCGCTAGAGTCCTTCTAGCCACATTAACTATAGAACGGCGACAACTATTGCCACAAACTTGGTGTCTAAGCGTAGTAAAGAGATCAGGCGCTACACAGTGAGATTGGTCACAGCGCCACCTAGCGGCAAACAATGAAGTTAGCGTTCCTATCTCGAAAACGGTATAAGATACTGGAAAAAAGTCAATTACAATTTATAGAGCGTTATCGATTTAGTACAAAAAGACACCTTGAAGAACAGAACGCTTAAAATGCATATTTGTTTTCTCTCGATTTCCAAAACTGACGTCTCGAAAGGGGTTAAAAAGGGAAAAACAATTAGTTATCACAAGATACCTTTATTTTCTGGGTTCAAAGTGATCTCAGTCATCTACAATACAGATTTAAGCCCTTGTTTGAATTTCACTTTGCACACGTTTTAGCAAGTAGTTGGTGCGCTAGCACAAGCAACAGTAATACGTCAACGAAAGTCCTGCAATGTTGGCGGAAAGGTCCATGCACCTTCTGATTGAGTTATTTCCAAAGGAAAAAGTATAATGGAGCCATTTTTTGCCCGAAAAATAACACTTTCTTCTTTTGTCCATGTTTTGTGTCATCACAACTTCGGAAAATGCGAGCAAACAAATTTGCATTTTAAGCGTTCTGTTCTTCGTATTATTGTGCACAAGGTATCTTTTCGTAATAAATCGAAGACGATCTACAATTTTGTAACTGACCCATATCCCATATCTTGCTCCGTTTTCGAGATTGGAACGCTAACTCCGTTGTTTGCCACCAGGTGGCGCTGTAACTGATCTCACCATGTAGCACATGGTCACTTTACTATGCTTAGATACCAAGTTTGTGGCAATAGTTGTCGCCGTTCTCAAGTTAATGTGGGGTAGAAGGACTTTAGTGGACACCCTGTGTATGAGTATAAAATTTCAAAACTAGAGCACATTAGGAAGGAAATGAGTGAAAAATGGATTATGAAATTTCACCTTTACAAACATGAAACACGTCAAGTAGTATGAAAGCTTATTAAAGGTTTCGGATGCCCAACGCTAATCGAAACAGAAAGGTTACAAATACGTGAACGATCTATAGTGCTGAAGAGCATTGGCCATGAAACTTTTTGATAGTTTAGAAAAAGCTGAATAATATAAATCAAAGTTCTTTTAATGCTCTATAATTTTGTGAATTTTAAGATATTTGCGTATCTTACATCCTTCCCCCTCCAAAAAAATATATGAACATAACTTTTCGGATGGTGAAACATAAATCAAACATTTCCTTTCAAAGCATGATAATTTGAAGTATAAAATTTATTTCGTTTTTTATTCGAATTTTCTCATTAGAATAGACATTTTCGCGATGTTTACAAGTGACAAATCCTTTCTACTTTAAGGTTTGCAAAATTTGTGCATGGAATTTGTAGAAAAAAAGATAATGTTTCATTAAGAATACTGTAGAATACGATAAGCCGATAAGCAAGAATGTATTGCTATGTTAGAAATTCAATCAGGTCACTTAGAGAGAGTACTAATTAGGTTTCTTTCTTTCGAAGCAATTGTCGATGGAGATGTTTTAAAATGTTACCTCGCTTCAGGGAAAATTCTTACAATATTCTTTAAGAAATTGCCATCTACAGTAGTTAGAATTTGCATACATTTTTATCGTTCCAAAGATATAAATTGCTTGAATTGAAGTCCGCCAACAAATACAGCACTGTTAAGTCAAACTTGAGAAAGTTGCATTTTTTAGTGAGATATTTAAATAGTAGTAGGAAATAACAATAGGGTTCCACTACATTTTTTTTCTGAAAAATCTAATTGGCCTTTTTAACAACAGTCATAAAATAATTTCCGCAAGAATTAGAGGATCACCAACAATTTTATATCGAAACTTTTTAGAAAACATGCGAAAAAAAATACACAAAAAATACGTGAAAAAATTATACGCAATATTAATTAAAAAGTTAATATTATGTTCAACATCAAATATAGTAGATATTTTAAATTCCACGAAAAACTGTGATGGAAATTTACAGTAATAGTCAAAAACAGAAGAAACTTTTTGCACGGTGTCAGTCTTTTAAGGAAAAAAAAAGAAACTGTGCTGTTATAACCTTCCCTAAATGAAGTTGCGCAATATGCATGGTTTTTGATAACTATTAAGATATTATAATGGTTCCTTGTCCTAATTAACATTTTATGCATAAATTTAATTAAAGCTAATTAAAAGACTATTAGCGTTCAAAAATTTCTTCAAGAACTGTTTTGACCCAAAATAGAAATATATAAGTATAAATGAAAGTATGGCACAATTTGCTGTTTTTTATACTCTTTAACAAAATATTAACGAAACAGAATTTCCAAAAGTTACTTTTAGTAAGAAATTTCAAGTAAAAGGAAAAAGTTAAAAACTGTGTTTTGAATTCCAAATTTTGGAAAGAAAGTACTTATAACAACTTTTAAAGTTGAAACTACCAAATTTTAAAATTTTGAAAAGGCAGTTATTTAAAAAATTGTGGTTGGTGGTGCTGAACATTTATTTCGATTATGAAAGTTAACAGAATTTATTTTAAAATTATTATAGACTTTCCTCTATCCGACTGCGACTATCTGGCCCTATTTAAAAATTTATTTTCCGTAATAAAATGAGGAGTAATTTACTTTGTCAAAGCGCTGCAAGAGTGCGTTTGCTAATCCTTCCACGTACGTGTGCTTAACCATTACCACCTGTAAAAGAGATTATACAGGGGGTAATGGTTTAACGCAAGTTAAGATATGCAAAACGCGGATCCCCTCCGCTATTAGCTCTTTCATTTGTTTTCACAATTTTTGTAAGAATCAAAACTACATTTTAAATTAATGCTCTGTGCAGGGTGCCCTTTAAATAAAGGCCAACCTACTTTAACCTCAGAATGACGGCAGCTATAGTCCTGAAAGTAGTGTCTAGGTATAGTAAAACGTCTTTTCGCTATGCGATGAGACCACTTACAGCGCCACTTGGTGGCAAAATCCAGAGTTAGCGTTCCTATCTCGAAAACGGTACAAAATAGGGGGGAAATATCAATTACAAACTTGTAGAGCGTTATTGATTTAGTATAAAAAGACACCTTGTGCAGATCAATGCGAACAGAGCGCTACAAATGCACATTTGTCTGCTCGCATTTTCCGAAATTGTGACGTCACAAGACAGGGACAAAAAGAGAAAATGTTATTTTTCGGGCAAAAAAAAAAAATGACCCCATTATACTTTTTCCTGTGGGAATAACTCAAACAGCAGGTGTATGCGGCCTTACCGCCAATATTGCAGGACTTTCTATGACGTATTACTGTTGCTTGTGCTATCGCATCAACTATTTTCTGAACCGTGTACAAAGTGAATTTCAAACAAGGGCTCAAATCTGTATTGTAGATGACGGAGAGCACTTTGAACACCGGAAATAAAGGTATCTTATGATAACTAATTGTTTTTCTCTTCTTAACCTGTTTTGTGACGTCTCAGTTTCGGAAATCGCGAACACACAAATGTGCATTTTAAGCCTTTTGTTCTTATATTAATATGCACACGGTGTCCAAAATCTCTAAATCGATAACGCTCTACTACTTTGTTACTGATGTTTTCCCCCTATTTTTTTTACCGTTTTCGAGATAAGAAAGCTAATTCCGGAGTTTGCCACAAGGTGGAGCTGTAAGTAGTCTTATCGCTTAGCGCGTAGACATTTTACTATACCTAGACACTACTTTCACGACTGTATCTGCTGTCGTTCTGAAGTTAAGGCTGAGTGACATTTAAGTGGGCACCCATCCTGTATATCTTGGATAACCTAAAGGAATTTTAAATGAATTAGAGTTATTTAAAACGTACAGTACATAAAAAACATTTATAAAGTACTGGAAGAGTAACTAAGAGGACAGAAAATATGAATAAGAGCGGGTTTTGGTATAAAAAGGGTGTTTTTAGTGGTTGGGGTGGGGTAGGAAGTGAACATTTTTAGAATTCAGGCCTATCTGGCTTTTTTTATGATCCGCGTCCTGATCTTCCTCTTCGTTAGACCCGACACGTGGGAGTCTAATGTGTTTGATATTACCTAAGGACCATGATTTGTTTTGTAAATAAAAAAACTATTTTTACCTTTTCGTTGCCAGCAAAGAAATAGAAATAAATATTTATTTAACTATTATTGAGTGTCCTCGATAGACAATATAGGGCAAATTTACGTTTATGTAAAATAATGACTCAACTCTATTTAAAGTGATATAATTTAAGAGCTTCTAATGGATTAAAGCTCTTTAAAAGCTAGAGTTAGCTCTTCTCCGAGTATGGTTAAAAAGACGTTAGTTAAAGTTTAGTTTAAATTTGTAAATATTAGTTAAAGCGAAATACCTACACTTGTTTAGTGAATATGAGTTCTCTGTGTTGCTGCTTGGCTTGTACTTTGGGAATAGAAAATTGTTTTTCCTGCTTCTGCCTAGAAATAAACCCATTAAAACTGTTAATAAAATAATTTTAGTAATCTTAACTTTTTTAAAATCAAAAACATTATCAAATTCAAAGCCAAAAAATATTAGAAATATGATTATTTGAGATTAAACATAGATATATTAGCTATTATATTAATAAAATTTCAACATATCACTTAAAAATGACGTAGAGATACACTATGTGATCAAAAGTATTTGGACACTTTCGGATTTTCGCACTTTTTAGAACTTCGACCATGTAAAGAATAGATTCCAACACACATTTTACAGTCAAGATTCTGTCATGAGGGCATTTAGGGGACCAACAGGAAATTGACGAGGAAGAAAAAAATCTGGGCTCACCCCGTTCCACAGAAAACTGATAATAATTTACAAATTTCATCAATGGTTTTGCTTAATATGCACATTGCCTACATGCATTTTCGTAAAAATAGAAAGTATATTCTGGAAGATATAAAAGTTTTCTTAAAAAATCCCAAATTTTCCCGCATCCTTTTTGCTTATAACATACAGAGTTTTTCACTAAATGATACGAAACTTATAGAATACTTGACAATGTAATGAAGAAGCATTGTATCAAAATCTGAAATAAATACTTTGAATATTAGAGGAATTATGAGTATTTGTAGCAAATAATTTTTTATTCCACATGTGCGAGATGTAGCGTAATTTTTCTTTCATAATTTCAAAGTCAGATATTTAGGGCAAGTTATATAAAAAATTCCATTCGAATACCATTAAGATTTAGAAAGATATCGGCATTGCATTGAGCAGACCTTCTGCTTCTCTTTAAAAGAAACAAAATGATGAGAGTTTTTCCACAAATTGATATTTTTTAAACTTGAATCTTCGGATAATAATCGTCGAACTGCAAATTAAATTACGAATTTTATTTATATGTATACCTGGGTATTCAGCATATTCCAGCATTTCTTTATTTGTACATAAATGTATTCGAAAACTGAAGTTTATAAAATAGAAATTTGTGGGAAAGCATGAAAGCAATGTGCATAATAAGCAAACCATTGATGAAATTTGTAAATCATTATCAGGTCTCTGTGGAACGGGGTGAACCTAAATTTTTTTATCTTCTTTATCAATTTCTGTTCGGTCTCCTAAACGCCCCCGTGATCAAATCTTCACTGTAAATTGTGAATTAAGAGTCTATTCTTCACATGATCGAAGTTCTAGGGCAGTTGGTTAGTCTTTCCGGAGAAATTCCACAAAATGTGAAAATCCGAAAGTGTCCGGATACTCTTGATCATGTAGTGTACTTGGAGCTTTTATTGAAGGAATCCGATACTCATTCAAAGTGTTGTAATTCTTTTTCTACGAATGCATCTTTTTTACCTTAGATTTATTGCAAGAAGTTCCGTATCCTCTTTTTTATGATGCTATAGATCGGGACATATAATGGTGTTTAAAACTTTCAGGATCCCTTAATACTTTCTATGTCCGTGGGAAGTATACTTACCACCGAATTTATCCATTTTTAAATGTCCATGGATTTTATCACCTCTTATTAGAGCTGCTATCTCTTAATAACTTCAGAAACCACAAAGAATATCAATAAACACTTCGACGACATATGTGGTTTTGACAATCAATTTAATTATCAATTAACTATTAATATTATTTTGAGATAGTAATATGCCAGCACCTAACGTTTAAAAGAAAGTTGTCGAAAATTCTCGCCTCGATGAAACGAAAACCTAGATGTTCATTTTAACTATAACGAAGTATCTTGATTTGCTAATTATCTTATTAATAAATTTAATTTTATGTGATAAGATAAATAAATTATTTTTTTAAATCAATCTCAATCCTAAAAATATATTAAAGGGCCACTACAAGAATAAAATGGCCCATTAATGGGTTAAAGGACACTCATGAAAAATTTTCGGTAATGACAGTTTGATGATATTAAGCTGAATTTTAAGCTTGGTATCATCAAACTGCAAGACCTGATTTGAACATTTCTAAGCCCTAGGCTAAAACATATTCTACGCCCCCTGCCCTCTCAAAAACGTCAATATATAATTTTAAATTTAATGTACAATAGCTTATTTTTCAAACATATAAGAACTTAATACAATCTATGTAATAATTGATTCACATTAAATTTTTAATTCAAAATTAACACTACTTATGAAATAACAAAATAACGCCTACAAAAATACTCTATTTCTTGAAATCGTCTGAAATACATAATAGAACTTTTTCGTTCACGCTTTTATCCGTGAATAGGTTTGAAGGGTCATTGAAGTAAACACATCTTTTTAAATCCCTTTCAACACAAATAAGTTCAAAGGCAAGAGACGAGCAGATCCGCAGAAGACAAAAATTTTATCGCTCAATATGTTTAATGTAACGAATGTTAATTTCAAAAATATTTTGTATGGCCTTTTAAAAATATCGTTGAAAAATATGTAAATATTTGGTTGTTTTTTTCTTCTATACATGAACCCCCGACGGCTGCTCCCTAGGCCATGGCCTAGGTTGGCCCTATAGGAAATCTGTCTCTGTCAAACTGTAAGTTTTGCATTATAGAATTAGAATCCAAAATGGTTTTGTGAAAGGAAAACTCCTATATAGAAGAGATCTGTTCCAGCATTAGCAAATCAATATTTATCAATTCAGGAGAATTAAATATGATGTACTCATTCTTAGAATTCTAATTAAAACAATCGAGTATGGAAAGTGGTTGTCCTTCCTCTCTCATTTAAAAAAAACTCCAAGGCCCTATAAAAATCATATAGTAATATTGAAATCATCACTATTACGCAGAAGCAAAAGACGAAATATTACTTTAAAATTTAATTATTGTCTTAATTTATTATTATTTTAAGCTATAAAATAAATTTTGACGAAATTGAATATAATTTTTTTCATAAAAGATTTGGATGAACTTATAGCTAGCCAATTAAAAGTTTTCCGATAAGTAACTAAAACAATTTAAAACAGCACTAATACCATCCATTAGATACATAGTTCTAGAAACAGTTTTCATTTAAAAGATTGCATCAATAAAATTTATTTATAGTTCAAACCTATTGATTATTTATAAAATATTCATTATTCATAAAAGTTTTCTAAGAAAATCACTTTATACAAGAATTTGATAAAAGCGTTGATGATCAGAGCAAAAAAAAAAAAAAAAAAAAAAAAAAAAACTAATATTTTCAGTAGGAAACCATTCCAACAACATATTTGAATTCTGGAAAAGTATCTTAATTAGTGAATGTTATAATGTAAAGCATAAAGACATTACTTCGATGAAGTATGAGCATTTTGATGCCTGTTGATTTGAGGTAGCTTCGGTACTTGAGATTTTTCTTTCAGACTACCAGTTTCTCTGCTAAAGAGAAATGCAAAAATGTCTCAGTAAGTGAATGGTAAATGCAGTAAAATTTTATGTAGCAATTTATAGTGAAAGCAACCTGTGATCTGTTTTCTCATTTATTGGAACCAGTCCGAGATCAACTTTTGTTTCTGGAAATGTTTCTTTAGGAGAGCTGCAACAAAAAAGAACAATATTTTTATAGCAAAACTTCTCATTAGCACAATTTTGAGCATTTTTAAATGAAATACGCACAGCAATTTCTTTAGTTTCGTTAGATTAACATATCGCTTTGAAGCAGGACCTTAATGATGCGATCCTACACCCACGGCAGAACTGCCAAAGCTGCGTCCTTCCCCCAACACTACGTGCTATATTTTTGTTAACTCTTCGTGGCCCCAACCATTCGTGCTCCCCACCCCCACCAGGAAACCAACCTTCCTTTCAATTTTTTTTTCTTACACAGATCCATGAAATTTTATATCCCTCATATATGAAACATTACCCTCTCCGTCCCACCACTCGCCAGGAAGGCGAATGGTAGTTACTAGGTATCTACAGGCACACAACTAACAACTCTGGTAATTTTTAGGCAGGCATATTCTTGAATTCTTTTCTGTTTACGAAGCAGATCGTAGCAATCTATCTCTTAAACCATGCTTTTTATTGGACATTTTTGCGCTCCCCATTTCCGCTTGTACCCTTGGTCCGAGCCAATCGCGCCATCCCCTCGATACGGCCCTTCTTTAAAGCTACAAGAGAGAAATATTAGGAAAGACATCGTAGTTTTGAGTCGAGTAGGGCTCAGATGACGAGGGTGGCACACCACACTTCGAAATTTCAAGCCGCAAGCCAATATGAGGACGTTGATCCACAATGACATATTTGAAGTATCTCAGGTACACATACAGGTGGATTTGAGGAGGAATCGGGTCTGGAATCCTCGGTACTCCGGTATCGATCCTGAAATTTTACTACTAAGCAATGGCGGCTCAGAAGAACTACAAAAGTGTTTTTTTAAAAACCAGCGGGAGTGTTCTCCCCTAAACTTTCTCGTATACTCCTAACACATGTAGGGAAAAAAATAAGCTAAAACCCCTAACGCAGTGGAGATGAAAAAAAATAAGCGAAATTAAGTCAGTTCCCCGCATAAAAATTTCGAATCTGCTTTATTCCCAGAACGCAACAAGTTTCTCCAGCATACGTTGAAACGACAAAACAAACGGCAATAAAATAATCCGAAAAGGATCAGAATTCGTCAAAATGGAGAAAAAGGAGTCAAAAGGGAAGAAAAAAGCGCCAAGCAGGAGCCGCTGATTATCATACATAGAAGATTGCATCCAACACCCATGCGCGTGGAGATAAAGGATTTGTTTCAAAAATAAAATTATACAGACCGATAGACAGTCAACCCGTTGACGGATTTGGCCCAAAATTTTATACCGACCTACATTCATGACGATAAAATTGTGTACCAAATTTTATCCATCTAGCTATTCAAGTTTTTGAGTTATAGTGTTCGCATGACTTCGGACATACAGACAGACATACTTCCCGCTGACGGATTTTGTCCAAAATTTGATAGAAACCTACAAATTATGTTTAAAGACCACATACCAAATTTCATCCCCGTAGCTCTAATAGTTTTCGAGTTATCGTGTTCACAGACAGACACACACACAGACAGACAAAATTCTAAAATTGTGTTTTTCGGACTCAGGGAGGCATAAAACGTGGAGATTCCTCAAAATCTCGAGTTCGAATTTTTTGACGATTACAATACTTTCTCTTTGTATACTTCGTATACGAGAAAGTAAAAACCGAGCAAAACGACTGTTTTTTTTCCATTGTGTGTTTGCACTTAGTTCTTCAGAGATTTTATGGAAATACTCTTTTAACTGTTTCAGATATTTCAATTTCTATTCCATCAGTCATGTTCCTTATATATTCCGCTGCGGGCTCTTCGGAAATCTAGTTACTGGCTTCCATTCCGGAATCTTCTTTCTTTCATTCTGTTCTGATTTTTAGCCGCGATGTGCTTTTTATTTTTATCAACATTTAATATGGACTGTAGTAGCCAAAATTTAGATCCATTTTTAGGTTTTTCTAAAACTAAGTTTTGACATTTGGTCTGAAATTTATCTTTTATTGATTTTTTTGCGTATAAAAAATTCTTAGCTCATTAATGTGCATGTTTCATTAAAGAAAAGTTTAATTATAGTGCAAAAAATTTATAACTATTACCGATTTTTTTCTAATAGTAAAATATTAATGAATCGTTTGGAAGGGTATTATATTTCCAGAGAACGGGATGAGTGAATAGAATATCGAAGAACGTTTACTTAAAAACAGATATAAGGAAGATCTAACCTAGAAAATCTTTTCTTCCATTCAACACAAGTAAATTATAATATACGAAATAATGAATTTCATAACCTTAAAAATTAGAATCGTGGTCTACTAACAATGCAATTTAAAATAAAGGAATGAATTACCTTCTGTACGTTGAACTGCTGAAAGGCACGCTAGAAAAGAGATTTTTGTGATTAGATTCCTTATAAAACATGCATAATTTATTACACATAATTATTTTTAGTATCAAAAAGAAGAAATTTGAATCATCAAAGGACGGTCAATCAAAAGGCAAATAAAAACCTATATTTTCTCTATACCATTGCTATTAGAAGACGCCGTATTGTCTCAAAAATGTTTAGCTAAGAATCTGAAAATGCGATTTAAATGCTTCAAAAACTTGGGAACTATAGCGGTGTAACTACAATTAATGATTTGGCAAAGAGGATTTCGCAGGAAGAAAGCCTTTGACTAAATTAATGTGTGTTTTACTAAAATTTCAAACGATGAAGTAAATTGTTAAATTTTTTTTGCTTATGAAACAGAATAAGTCAGAACAAACATAAGTTTTTTAACAATTTGCTTGAAAGTAGATCGAATTTAATAGCTTGTAAACAATTTCTTTTGATTAAGATAAACACAGCAAAACTATTTGATTAGAAAGAAATAATAGGTGTACTGAAGATATAAGTTCATCAAATATCATCGAAAATTCCGCTGTTTAGTAGACGAACATTTGAACCCTTATAATACATTGCTTCTTTCACTGCAGAATTTTGGGTAACAGTCTGTAACTTAGAATGATAGAAAATATGTTATTTTAAACACTATAATGCCTTATTCTCTCTGATTTTTTTCAAAACAGAAACTTTCAGTAAGCTAATTTGAAGGTCATTTACCTTATTATCTCTTAGAATCCTTGATTAGAACTTTTGCTGAATGTCATTCTTCTGGCTATCTCTATCCTCTCAATAAATTTTCTTTGCGCGGTAAGCTTGCAAATCACTCAAAGGACTCTTTCATCCCTTAAACTGAAATACTCTATTACTAGGGGGTTATACCCCCTGCTCGCTCCGCTCCCCAACCCCCAAGAATCACGTTGTGATTCTTTTGGGATCTCTACATGATCCCAGCTCGCCACGCTCTCTAGCCATACAGTTATGCATTTCTGCTAGTAATAGGAAATTATAAGTATATTAATTACTGAAAATAAATTTAAATTATCTGAAATTGCATGAACTCCTAAAATTAATTTTTCATCAATTACTAAAATTAAAATCTTCTGGTAGTACAGAGATACATATGTAAATGTTAGAAAGAAATCTGAATGCTAATATACGTATATATATATATATATATATAATTCTAAGATGTTTAAAAATCAAAATTATTTACATCAATCAGAAATCAGCCATTTAAAACTTTTTTCCATACACAATTGACAATAACTTCAACAGATTTATTCATTCCACCAAATCGTTAAACATGCCCTATTTTCAATGATATGTTGCTGAGAAACGCTTCCCCATATGTATTCACACTCACTCCAATTATTATTCAGCCAAGAGAGATATAACTTTTCTCACTGGGAAGTTATTTATGTGTTGAATCTCAGAACATTTAAGTTGTCAAGAGATGATATAAACCATTTTACAACTTTTTACCTGACAAAAGAATAATTTAAAGAGAAAAGTGGCTTGAAACATGTTCACATTAACTATTCAAAATTGAGTCCAAAGTAATTATGTATTTTTAGCTTTTTAAAATTTATCATATCCTATGTTTACTCATGTTATGTTGCTCAGGAAGCTTCCCCACATGTATACAGACTCACTCCAGTAAGAATTTAATCAAGAAAGGTACAACATCATTGTCACTTACGTTTTTAAAACTCAGAAAATGTGATTAATCGAAAGATGAAATAGCCCATTCATCAACCTTTTAACTAAAAAGGACATATTAAGGAAACATTCATTCATTTGCTTAATCGAAACTGAGAGACTTAAACTTATTTTGTTCAAATTATTTAACTAAAAAAAAAAATCGTTGTCTCTCAAAAAACAAAATCCGTTGTGTCGGTCTTTCCGCCATTGTAAACAAAACAAACTTGCGAGCTATTGCCAAACGGCGATTAAGCAATTCAACCCTTTTTTGTCGCTACGTAAGAGAATTATATATATAGATTGCTCAATCATCACATTGCCATAAAATATTTAACTGAAATACATGGTCAAGAAGGGCCATGTGTGTGAAAGTTGAATGCATTTTTCTGAAAAGTGTCAGAAGGGTACAAAGCTCCATAATTTGTGAAGAATGGAGCTCGAGCTCAAGTGCCATTGAACCCACCGTGCAGAATAAACTTGTCGAATTATACCCAAAACAAATTTAAAAGAGTAAGGTTAACTGTAAGAGATTGAATACATTAATCTTATTTTGGATAATCTCGTGCTTGCTTTCCAAATGAAAAATATTCGTATTAAATAGAAATGTGGTTCATACCTGATGATTGTGTCACGGCTAGCGCTGAACGGAGGTTCATTAAGTTTGGGCTGTTTAGCCAGAGCGTCATTAACATTCTTGAGAAAACTGAAAAATTGTTATATTTTGGCACATTAAAAACGAGAAATGAAACTTCATTAGCATTTTAATGAACAACACGTTCAATTAATGCTCGAGTATGGTATTGTGATTTCTGTAAGCTTTATGAAGCAAATTTATTTCTAATAAAACCAGCGGGAGCATTCTCCCCTAGACTTTCTCGTATTCTTACAAAACTAGAAAATCACCCGTCATGGTATGACGGGTGCAAATTGGCTCTTCATTCGAGAGATTTCCCGTAAAATTTGGCGTGTTTAAATAGATATATATGCGAGAGAAATGTTTAACATTGGTTGAAAACAAATAAAATAAACATATGTTTTATGACAGGAAATATTTTTTTATTTACGTATTATTTACATATTTCTTTATTCAAAAAACCTCTTGGTGAACAACATTCCGTGTGAAGTATTTTCGTTGTTTAACAATTTTCCTTGTACTTCAGATGTCTAATCAAAACAAAGCACTTATCTGCTTGTCAAACGTTGCCAAAAAATATCAAATTATATCATCACGATTGTAATAAATAATCAGATGCATCGTGGCGTCCAAACTATATCACGCGCATGATATACCTGACGTGATTTACTACTTTCTATCGAAAAACGGAAATTAATTTGAAATATATGATTAATATAATTTAAAATTTATCGGGAACTATTGAGGATAGCGAGATAAATTTTATATCAATCGATAGAAAATTTTATTTCACTATTTCAGAGCTATTAAGTTTGAAATTAGAACGACAATCACATTTTAAATTACTGAAATTTAGGTGCTCTAACAATGAAATAATGCTGTTTAACGTCTCGCAGTGCTATGGCGCGAACTTTATTGTTGGTGACGTCAGAGCATTATCGGATCAGTGAGAGACAGATCTGGGCTATTATATTAGTAATATGGTGCGTTTTGTGTTTAGCTTCGTAGCACAATAAACAGAATCGAGCACATATTTTGGACCTCTTTTATTCGACCGATTGGTGACAAAATTTGATACAGATATATCATAATAGTCATAAAACATATGCCGAATTCATTCATCTAATTCCTTATGTTTTTAAATAATCGTGTTCATATGCGCAGTTACAAATAGACAAACTTTCCTTTGATGGATTTTGTCTAAAACTTGATACAGAGCTGCTGTTAGGGTGTAAAGACCATATTCCGAATTTTATTTGTTTATCTCTCTCTGTTACCGTGTTCACAGACAAAAACCGACAGACAGACATAATTTCAGAAATGTTTCTTTTTCGGACTCATAAAAGCCTAAAACTTGATCAAAATCTTGATGACGAATCATCAAAATCTCTATGACGAATCATCAAAATCTCTATGACGAATCATCAAAATCTCGATGACGAATCCTCAAAATCTCGATGACGAATCATCAAAATCTCGATGACGAATATTTTAACGGTTACAATATCTTCGCTTTGTACAGTAGAACTCTGGGAATCCGAACTAATTGGGGCTGACCTTTATTCGGATTCCAGGGAATTCGGATTATCCGGGAAATTCAGCAAGATATTCTTGATATACCAAATGAAGTAGAATATTGACTCTGGGTGCTCTGTGAAGGCGCACGGAAAGAACACCCGGCGATTCACATGGTAAAGTGGAAAACAAGTTGAGGGTAAAAAGAAAGATATTCGAGTTTGTTTCTACTACTTAAGGTGCTGTATTCATTCTTGAAGACCAATTCGAACACTTCTTTTAAGTTAGGAATAAACATTGGGTTTGTTTCTGATTCGTAATTGTTATTTTCCCTTCATTTTTCCGTAACAATTTTACAGAAAATTAAAAAAAGAAGTTCGGATTCCTGGGATTCGGATTGCTGGGTTTCTACTGTGTATGAAAGTAAAAATGGGCGTTTCCTCCCAACTTTCTCGAGTAATTCTATATAACGACATTCTTTATAACGTGACGGGAAAATTTATATTGCTTATGGCGTAGGCAGCTAAACATTTTTGATTTGCATGAATACCTCCTCCTCTTTCCAAAACTTCCAAAATGAATGAATGAAATGGTTTGCCACGCTTTTGTTTTTTGGTATTGTAATTTTGATGTCTTATGACAACAATTTAAGAAAATATCATATTTAGAAAAAAAATTACGCTATCAAAAGTTCAAAAATAAATTATTCAGTGAGTCAATTAAATTGTCGCGATATTTTCTCTGATTTTCACGATTAAAAATATTTTTAATTGTAATAAGCTTACAAAAATCAAGAAAAGTGCGTGGAATGAGCATATTTAATAACTACTAACATTTATACAAAACAATAGCTATATTATAGCTATATTATCCGTTTCCCAATTATATTGAGAAACGGATTTACCATATATTGTTGCATTTAAGGAAAAAACTTACGCCGTTCTTTTCATCAATCTGAAATTACGGTTTTAAATACATATATAGGGTTTTATATCACTAAATTTTATGCTTCTTAATTTAATTAGTTTTCTTTAAGTTAGTGTAAATTTTATTGGCAACAGTTTACACAACTTTTTCGTTCAGAAACTTCTAGAAGTTTTGTGACATGTAAAAATATGGCTTTAGTTCAATTAATTTATTTTTATTACAAGTTTGAGGGTAAATGTTTTTTTATTTTTTGTAATAAATATTCTTTCTATTAAAACTGATTATGTATTTGCCAATATATTCATCCGCATGAAATTTAAAAACAATTTTTATGTTTTATATGCCAAGTTTACCACTAAAAATATTGTCTTCACTTCCATTGTCTTGAAAGGTTTCTCATTCTTAAAAATAACTGTTTATAAAGGTATAGGAATATTAAGAGAGTTGTTACCAGATTTTTTAAATGCCTATTTTCTATGCGGTTATTATGCGGACCATGTGGTTAAAAAAGCAGGTAGTTTAAATGAGTGACGATTTATAGATGTTTGGTTAGAAGTAAGTGTTAATGTTTATCGCAACTATTACGAGGTATCCGGTCTACAGTCAAATGATCCAAAGAATAGTTACCTTTCTTTATCATCCGAACCATTGGGACTGTCTTCAGATCTTTTGTAAATTTGTTTGGGGTCGAAGCATTCACTGAAACATAGAATCAATTTACTTAACTAATGTTTAATATTTAGCTGCAATTCATGGAAAGTAAAATGTCACTAGTATTATTCTAAAATATTTTCTCGCAATAAAAAAAAAATGAAGAATTTAACATGTCTTTGAAACGTTTTACAAAAAATAAAAATGTTTTGACTTACTGTCCCGAAATTCCAGCCGGCCGTCTACAAACAAGACATCTGCAAAAATAAAATATATTTAATTAGTCGTCTTTCATAGAATATACACAAAATAATTCAAAAATAATTTAAAGACTGGAAATAAAACATTCAGTAAGCACCAAATTACAAGTTTTACCTCCAAGTCACCACTCATTATGGTATTTATGTCAATGGCAATATCTACCAACGCGTTTTTCAACTACTTAGAGTGTGTTGGACATTTACATCGTTTCCTATGTTGGAAAATCTTGGTATTTACTACGTTTTTACGAGGAAAAAGAAAATAATAATTTTTGGCACTTACAACGTTTTTCATCTCCAATCTTTATTTTTAAACTTCGTTTTTAAAAAAACAATAGCAACTTAAACAAGGAACATAAATGTTTTTCTTTTGTTAAAGAAAAATATCTATTTCCAAAACATTTCACACGGTAAGTTATAATAGTAAGTTATAAGGACAAATATAGCTAAAAAATTACCAGATGGCCAAAAATAATTTACCAAGTTTTATTCACTATAATTTTTCTTTTATGGCAAACATGTGTTGTATGCAAGAGTGCTGTCTCTGTTACCATATGTAATTCTAAAAAGCTCCCAACATGCGTCAACGAAAAAGCTTGGAAAGTTTTTGTGTTATTTAATAAAGGTTATGTTTTTAATGGTTTATTAATATTTTTCTCTATATCAACATGATCTATGTCAAAATAGACTTTCATCAATTTAGTTTTTCACCGATTCAATTTTTCCCTAAAAGTTGAACATTGCCTGTTGTATTTGCTCGAAGAAATTATTACGAAAATTTAACCATTCCTATTTGGTGTGACAATCTATTCTGGCATTTCGCGAGCAGAATCATGGCGACAGCATTAAAAGTGGTCATGCGACTGAACTGTTTTAATCTTTCCTATCACTGTTTAAGAAACGACAGCAGGAATAGATGTTCTACGTTAAATAAATGTTTTGTAGATAAGGTTAATTTTCGGTGTCACCTGGTAACTCCGCTTGCGTCAGGA
Source organism: Araneus ventricosus (assembly GCA_013235015.1). NCBI lineage: Eukaryota > Metazoa > Arthropoda > Arachnida > Araneae > Araneidae > Araneus > Araneus ventricosus. The sequence continues at coordinate 9,639 of BGPR01007106.1, read as the reverse complement.
TAGAGCAGGTCCTCCACCACCTTCTTGATCCTCTTGAGACCGTACATGAGGGCACTGAGACGAGAGTTGATCTTGAGGACAGCCTCGTCGAAGACGTCTCGCGACATTTTACCATCGATGGCACGCCACACATCAGCAGCGCGTTCCTCCCACTCCTCGTTCTAAAAGAAGGATTGATATAAAATAGCGCATGAGGGATCATTGTCTGTCAACAACAGCCGTCTGTTGCTGCAAGAAAGGAAATGCTTTAATTACTGAAGGATATTATTTAGAAATATTTCCTTTTCCATTGAGTCTTCAGTCGTTTCACAGTCTTTTGCTAAATTCAGTCCTTTTGATTGTTTCTCTGTTTTTAAAAATTATCAAAGTCCCTAGAAGACTTGTACAAACACTATGACCATCAAAATGGCCTGAAATGTAGAGAAGTAATCACAGAATTTATAGGAAGTTACGACAAGGATTGATCCATTGATCATGTCTCGTTGTTTAACATTTTTTTGGGGAGAAAAAGAGTAAAAGTGGGTTGAGTTATCCGACAGAAAGCTGCTGAACGTACATTGAGTATTTTTGGAATTACGCATAATGAAAAAAATACTTTTAAAGTCATAATTTTTTACCACTTTCGCCAGAAAATGTGTGTTCATAACCATTTTTAATGCGAAGTTTCAATTTCTATGCCCCATTAAAATAGCCCAGGCAATAACAACCCTGAAAAAATATCCAAAGCCATGAGATTCCCCTAAAAACAGCCCAAAACTAAATAGTTCGTGACAAAATAGCCCCGGTAAAACAGCATTTCAAAAGTAAAAAATAATTTTTACATAATACATGAGATTATTTACATCTTTTACACAACAATAAATTATTGTCAGGTATTATAAAAAAGCGAAAAATATTATTATTATGAGCAATAAGCCATAATGGCCTACACCAGGTATTATAAAATAATTTACGTAATTATCTTTGGATAGATGTATAATACAAGTGAAACTTGTTCTAAATTCATTCCGAATTGATTAGTAAGGGTGAAAAACTGAAGAGTAAAATGGATAAAATCGCTTCGCAAAAAGTATCGCAAGGCAAAAGAAAACACAGATGGAAGTATATCGTGGAGATATACAGTACCTACCTATAACAGGATATCTAAGAAGGTTGGGTTCTGACTTCGTGACGGAACACAGTCATACGCCGAATACAGCTGAAAATCAGGCAATGAAATATGTTTCTGAAATGATTCGTAAAGCACAATTCACTGTGGAGAAGCCTAGGCAAATATTTGATGTCAACTCGAGTGGAACATCTTTGGAAGCATCTGTTCAGCTACCAATTATATTGCCTCACAGAGAAAAATAGAACGTATACGAAGGAAAACGAATCTTCCATATCCAAATCCTGCAAGTACTGCCGCAATTCCAGGGAAGATGCATATACAGGGTGATTTAAAAAAAACGTGGCCAAACTTTAAGGGTAGGTGAGACATATTATAAGCATCCAGAATCGCATAAGAATATGGGTCTGCAAACGCCATGTGGAGGCAGCAGATGGCATTTAAAATAAAACAGCGCCGGACAAAAGGCCGATATCTTTCTGAATCTTAACGGCATTGAACTGGAATTTTTATATAAATTGCGCTATATATATGGCTCTAAAGTCGTGAAAGAAAAAATGCGCTACCATTTGCGCATGCGCAGTAAAAAATTATTTACTACAAACGCTAATATCTCCTTTACTATTCAATGTATTTACATGAAATTTTGATACAATGCTTCTCAATATATTGTTACGTACTCTGTAAGTTTCATACAATTTCAAGGGAAACTCTGCAAATTATAAGCAAAAAACATGCGGAAAAATTTAACATTTTTTAAATAAACCTTTATATCTTCCCGAAATTTCATGCTATTTTTACGAAAATGCATGTAAATATTGCGCACATCATACAAAAGAATTGATGAAAGGTGCAAACCATTATCAGCTTTCTGTGAAGCGGGTTGTTCCAAAATCCCTCTTCTACTTCATCAATATTTGTTCGATCCCCTGAATGCCCTCGTGACCGAATTTTTGATGTAAATTGTGAGTTAAAACTTATTCTTTATATGGTCGAAGTTCGAGGAAAATTCATCCAGCCTTCCGAATGATATTCGAAAAAAATACGAAATTTGCTTCTGTATGCCTCACCTAGACTTCAAGTTAGGTCAGGCATAAGCGAATGCATCCAGCTGCTTCACAGAAAGCTGATAATGCACATTTTTTCGATCATCCCACGAAAGGCTGGATGAAATTCCCTCGAATTTCGACTATATAAAGAATAGCTTTTAACTCACAATTTACATCAAATATTCGGTCACGAAGGCAATCGGGGACCGACCAGAAATTGAGGAAGTCGAAGAGGAAGTTTGGCTCACCCTGCTTCACACAAAACTGATAATGGTTTGCAATTTTCATCAATTCTTTTGTGTGATGTGCGTAATATTTACATGCATTTTGGTAAAAATAGCTTGAAAATTCGGGAAAATATAAAGGCTTATTTAAATTTTTTCGCATGTGTTTTGCTTATAACTTCAGAGTTTTCCTTGGAATTGTATGAAACTTACAGAGTACGCAACAATATATTACAGAAGCATTGTATCAAAATTTCATGTAAATGCATTAAATAGTAAAGAATATTAGCGTTTGTAGTAAATAACTTTTTACTGCGAATGCGCAAATGCTAGCGTAATTTTCCTTTCACAGCCTCAGAGCCATATATATAGCGCAACTAATATGAAAATTCTAGTTCAATTCCGTTAAGATTCAGAAAGATATCGGCATTTTGTCCAGCGCTGATTTATTTTAAATGCTATCTGCTACCACCAGATGGCGTTTGCGCACCCATGTTCCTTTGCGATTCTGGATGCTTATCGCATGTCTCACCTCCACTTAAAGTTTGGCCACGTTTTTTTTTTAATCACCCTGTATAGGACAAATAAGACGCAATCGTCGAGCACAGTCTCGGTTGGCAATATGTGTATGTCCATGAGTGCGCAGTCAATGGTCTTCCAAGGACAAACAATTCGTAGAAGGGTGGTACAGGGCATTCGAGCAAACTGTCGACTACCATCATCCATCCGTCTACAAACTTATCGACCATTTCCGGAAAGAGCAGGATATGGTGGAATTTCGCGTAACCCTTCTTTCTGCAGGTGTACGCAATACAGATGCGAGCAAATCTAAATATGTACAACTTAATCGACGCCTGGAAGCATTAGTGAACATTTAAGCGAACATGGGACATATGGACCTTCAGATAATATTGAAGTTTAAATTTTCTTAATAATCTGCAGCTTAATCTTGAAATGTAAATTAAAGTGATATATTAATAATAGTATATATATTTCTTATATGTGTTTTTTAATGTTATTCAGAATTTGAATTTGGGTTATTTTGCCGGGGCTGTTTTGGCAAAGGGCTATTTAGACTTAGGCTACTTTTTGAGAGCTCTTATGGCTTGAGCTATTTTGACGGGTCACTCTATCAGATTTGGTTTTATATATTTTAAATATAGTCAAAGAAATAAAATGAATTAAGCTTAAGTCAACGGTATAAGTTCTTAAGTAGTTTAATTGGGCTTGTTAGTAACATGGAAATAAATGATTGCATTAATTATATACTAACATCTAATCAAATTTGAAGATCATAATAATATTCAATTTTCTTTATTTTAATTATTTATTTTTAAGTTTTGAAGATTAATAAATATTGGACTAATTTAAGATATATATTGATTTCCAGAAAAGACATGTTATTTAAAAGTATATATTATTGTTAAACAAAACAGCTTTCAGCTCATTAAATGCTAGAATAATACCCGTTTTGTTTTCATTTCAAAACTTCCTCTTGCAAGCTTAAGTATTAAGTTGATTACGCTTGCATTTATTTTGTCAATATGTATTCCTAAAAAAATTTTAATTTGAAGTTTACTTTTTTATTCACAATATAAAAACCTACTAAATAACTATAATATTTAATTAATATAAATTATTTAAGCTGTTTTGAATTCACTAACAAAATTAAATTTCTGACATTTAATTTAATTTGAAGACAATGAAGATCAGGATTTGTACCTTTTTCTGAAATTTGATCCCAAGCAATCCTATGGCCTCTCCTAGCTCTTCGATGGCGGTTTCAAACTCAGTTTGGTCTACTTTGGTGTTAACGAGCTCCAAATCTCCTTTCTAAATTATTAAGAAAAAAAAATATTTAGAGACGAATTCACAACTAAATATTTCCACAAAGCATAGTTGAGGAAAGACATTATTTCTAGAATACATGAGCGTCAGAATATGTAACCTAAGCAGATGTTACAGTCGCAGAACCGAAAAATTTAGCTTTAAAAATTTAACCTAGAAAACGGCCGCCGTTTCCTAATGGTAAGGTCTCGGCTTTTGGGCAGGAGGGTTCCATGTTCGAAACCCGTTTCTACTGGGTATTGGGCCTATTGCACGTTAAATCATACGTAGGGAGTCAAATGCGGGTGGTGCGGAAGTTTGGAGAGGGGGTGCCAGCTCAGGTGTCATACTCGTTATCTGATCTGGATTCAAAATTACGAGGTCCGTTCCAAAATAGCCCTCGTGATGCTTCAAAGTGGGGCGTTAATGTAACTAAACTTAATATAGAAAAACCCAGCATCTGGGAAATACCTCTCAGTTTAAGATTTTAAGACGCAGTTTTTATTAAACAAGCGCCAAGAAGTGAAAAGTATAAAGCTGTGGTGGCAATTCTAATCCCACAGCATATCTAACCCAGTTCAGGAGTCAGAAATTCACGAGGGAAGAGAAATGTGGCATTTTCTTTTGGACAAAGAGCACCCGAAGTCGAAGTTTTACTTAACTCCTATAAACGGTGGAGGAGGGGGCTGCCTTTCCAGAGGATTTTCAGATGAAACTGGGCTAAAGTTGTATTTAGCTTAGAGGAAAACCTTCAGCAGCTAGCCCGGCCACAGATAGCAATTCATTGCTAAAGTATGCATCGGTTTATAAGTTATTGAATAGTGGTGGTGGTAGGCAGAACGCATAACCTTGTTCCCCAGATTCATGTTCCCCCACCATAACACGACATACCTTAACCCACTGGTGAATAACCATGATGTTGTTGGCCGCTTTGTCAGAAATTCCATTGCGACAGGCTAGCAATGTCTTAGACATTTAGGTTTGTAAATTAGCGTTTTTTTTTCTTTTCGTGACGGCATATCGACAGCTTTTCGTGAAATTAATATGATCTATTGTGATTCTGAACTGTGATTGTAATCGGTTTTGCCTATTTCAAATTATACATCGTAATAAGAAATAGTGTATTCTGTTCAGGGAGATAAATTAATATCACACTGAACAGAAAACAGACAGCTTGATAGACAACAGACTTCTTGAAATCGCATATTTGATTTGCAAGGCATGCAGAAAAGATTAGTAAAAATTTTCATAAGTGAGTCATGTTCATCGTCATTTTGTAGCATCACGTTTATGGCTTTTATTTGTGTCATCATCAATATTTTATAGTAAAGCAGTAAACCAATAATGGCTTTCAGCGTCGGAGATTTCGGAGCGCTTTGAAGGCAAGTTTAGTTTTTACTGGAGTGAGCTTGAAATTCTTAGTCTTGATCCAAATTAAAGGATTGAATCTATCAGTTTCAACAATTATATAAAATAATTTCGGGAATGTGGGATTGTGATAAAATCTTTACTTCCTTGATTACAAACGCACACACATACTAAATGAAAATTTTTCAGCATAATGAATTTTTTATTTTTATACCGAGCCGAGTATGTTAAAAAATAGTTAAAATTAAAATGATTAAAAAAATCTCACCAAAGCAAGGGCTTCCTCCATTTCTTTTAAGTCAGCCTTGGCGGCAATCTCAACTTTCATTTCCTGTAAAAATTTGAAAAACATTTCTGTTGGATACTGATACAATGCTGTTGCCTTTAAACTAAAGAAAAAAATATAAAAAAGGCGCAGTTCGGGTCCGCGCCGTTCCCCAGACCACAGACACTTGCGACATGCTATAAACTTGTGATTTATCTATTCTGTAATCATTATACTACTCTGTGCAAGTATTGTATTAAAGAGATTGATAATCAAATTACATATTAATACGAAACACTTGTTTTATGATTTTATCCCGACGTTTTCACAAAAAATCTACGGCGCGGACCCGAACTGTGCCTTTCTTATGTTTTATTTAGAGTAGCTTTTGATGGCACAATCTGTTGACAGTATATAGAACTACATTGATGACTGATGTTTTACTTCGCGTATGCGCAATAAAACATCATTTAATACAAATTCTCATATTTCCAGTAATATTCAAATTTTTGAATTCAAGTTTTAATAATTTTAATACAATGTTTCTTTACATATTGTCTAGTGTTCTTTAAGTTTCATACAATTCGAAAGAAAACTCTGCATGTTATAATAAAAAAACATGCGGAATTTGAAATTTTCAATTTAATACCAATTTCTACTTATATTCTGATAAATATTTTTATTGTCTCACTTTGGGTCCTAGTAATACTCCTCAAGATCTTTAAAATGACACTAGAAACAACCTCCTAGCTAAACGCGTTTCCACGCTACACTTATTTATAACTTTACATAAAGCTAATTCTTAACAATCACGCGCATGAGCCTACACTGGTACGATGACGTCACATGCAAAACAAACACTATGCGACAAACTCTTACAGATATGATCTATCCGTTGTGGGGTCAACTATTCTTTTAGCATTATTAGTCTCGTAGTTATTAGTGATTCAAATCTGACGGTATTTTGTCACACAAGAAAGTTCGATCGACTGTAACGAGCGGAAAGACGTTTTCACGTCAAAAGGAAATATGTATATTTTATGCTCCCTAGAATAAACACTCGAGCCTCACAAATCGCATACCACTTGAAATTTGTGTTTGTTGAATGTCTCAGAACGCTTCATTCCTTTTAAATCGAGCTATACGATCTCGATTTAAAAGGAATGTAGTGATATTCGATTTAAAAAACGAACATTCACTATTTCATGACTTTTTCCCATTCAGAAATAGATAAAACAAAAATGATAATATTCTGAATTTTGAGCACTAGTTTCATGGTTTCTCTATCAATAGATGCTATTTATAGAATTTTTCTAAGAAGTCCCATTTTATTCCTTGGGACTCATTCATAAATTAGTATTTTTAAAATAGAAGTGAAATGTATTTTGCTCTTTCGTCTCATGATTTAATTAAATTTTATTTTATTTTGTTAATATTTTCTCTTCTTACGGATATTGTAAAAATTTGAAAGTTAATTTTATATATATGAAAAAATGATTTTAAAACTAGCCACATTTCTAAAATTAGTATTTTTTTTTATTGCCTATGATTTGGTTGAAGGGTATATTTTATTGAAAGTTGTCCTTCGAAGACAAACCGCATTTGCGACTGAAAAGTCATTTCTGTATACAGTGGCGTAGCAAGGATAAATGACACCAAGCCAAATTATTGTTTTTCTGCCCTCTCGCCACATTTGGATTTAAAAGTGATAAAACGCACTAATATTTTGTCTCTGTGGTCTACCTCCAAACTAATGCTCGCATACTTTGGTAAAAGAGCATCAACGTCGTATCTCCTATTTCAATGAATAATTTTGTTTCCCCAAATCTAACTATCTCCGTTATGGTTAAATGGAGATTTTATCTAACAGTGCAAAAGTTAGGTGGAAGAAAGGAGAGGAATTAGCCTTATATTACTTAAGAACATAGTTAATTAGTTGGTAATTAATAAGTAATCAATAATAAGCAGTAAGTAATTAGTAAGTTAATAATAAGTAATAAATAAGTTTAAAGTAAATAAGTAATAAATTGTAAGTAATAAGTTAGTTATAAGTAATAGATGGTAAGTAATAATTTAATGATAAGTAATAAATAGTATGTAATAAGCTAGTGATAAGTAATAAATGCTAAGTAATAAGTAACAACTAACAAGCAATAAGTAATTAATTATATAATAGATTAAGTAGTCAGTTAGAAAATAAATATTCGTTAAATAAGTTAATTATTCTGAACATTGAATTTGTAAGTAACAAGTTTGAAAAACTCTAGTCTGACGTGAAATAAACTTGTTGTATTGGTAAAAATTGTTGTAGTGATAAAGAATGTCTTAAAATTTTTAACGACAAAAAGTAGTTACAATATGGTAAATATTAAAACAATGCTTTTATCTTACTTTAATTTCGCTTCCCAGGGCCTTAATTTCTTCGAATTCTTCTACCATCTCTTTCTGTGTTTTTTGAACATCACTGAGTTTCAACTAAAAAGAACAATCACTTATGCGTTATACGTAAAGAACATGAAATAAAATGACTAAATTGCGTGTGTTTTAAACGAACTAAATTATCAATTTTTATTTACTTCCATTTATAAAATAATTCTTTCCTCTCAAAGGTAATTTGAATGTTATTTCTTTTCATTTCTCCTGGAGTCAGTTTGTTTCAAGGTAAATTGCGCTTTTTTTTTTCGTGCTGCATATCAAATAAACAATACAGATTAAAAATATTTAATTGATTATTATTCTGATTTAATAATGAAATTCTGCGCGTAATTTTGCTTAATAATTGCTTTGCTTCGCTTGTTTATTATTTATAATAATTTATTTTTGTGTAAACGAGCTAGAAGTTAATATATCTTATCAACTTCTCAACATTATAAATCTACTGTTATTAATTTGCAACAGATATTTGTTTAAGTTAAAAATATTTTTTTTAAAAAAACGACACATTTTACGAAAGAAGTAATGTTATTTTTATTAAAAAGAACATCATTGAAACAAGAACGTGAAATTCGGGCTCATATCTCCAAAATGCTTTATATATTATCCGAGTTTCTTAAGTTCTCGATAAAATTTGTTCAACCAATATAATAATCCATAACAAGGAATAATAATAACAACAGCAGTAATGAAAGCATCTGGTTTCGATTTTGTTTGTTTCAGCATTTTTATTAGAAAATATTTTCTCCGAATAATTTTGGAGGTTTATTGATAATCCAAAATTGCGCAGCTTCATCTATTTTGTTTTAAAATTTAAAGACCTCAGAGGAAAATCAAGGTTAATTGGCGTTCCATTTTAATCTCCATTACAGTAGTAGTAGTATGCTAGAATTCTTTCATACAAGATCCATTGTAGGACATGTTGCTCCAAACACAAGGTTGATTGAATGATTAAAGTTAAAAACAACTTTTAGATGAAAGATACACACAGCAAATGTAAAAGGGCCACTTAGTGTTATAGTAATAACTCGTTTCAATTAAAATGAATTGTGACAAAAGGTAAAACGCTAAAATGTCAAATACTGTTAATAAAACCACCAGCTTTGAGAGATTGAAACAGTTTAAGGTGGTGTTTTTTACCCACCAAGTCTTTTCGGTTTAAAACTGTGTAGGAAGTATGTTGAACAAATTATAATTAGGGCATTCAGCTAAAATATAGACAATCGAGTTAACCACACTACAATTAAGGCAAGTGGCGACTCGTTTTCCGAAAAGTATTCTGCGCACTTAGCGTGCGTGGCCGAATGCGAAGACTAGCCAACTTGTTAATGAAAGTCTTGAATTTCTAAAACACGCCAAATAGTT
>BGPR01007105.1:0-73940 GCA_013235015.1 Araneus ventricosus | reverse complement strand
GTTATTATAAATGTTCAAGGCGTCTCGTAATACATTGAAAGAGGAATAAATAAATTTCAAGATTATTTGAAAACCTTTCAAACATATTATTATAATTACTTTTAAACCTTACTCCCTTTTAATTTATTAAATTAGCAAACTTAGATATAAAAGCTAAAATTGCTTCCTCTTTGATTTCTAATTTCATTTTGAACTCGAAATTGTAACGATAAAAGATCATTTCATTAAGAAAACTATTCAGATTAATTGTGAATGAACATGAACTTTCGTAGAGATCCGAACTTTGTAACTACATTTTATTATCATCATTTACGCTCTCTGATGTAAGTCTGGCTGGTTCAGAGGTAAGGTTCTTGGTTCGCATGCAGAAGGTCCCGGGTTCAAAGCTCGCTGTAAGTAGAGGTGTTCAAAAAATCGCACAGTGTTAACCTCAAGTTCAGCACATTGAAATTAAGTGATTAACATTTTTTCATGCTTCTGAAATGTATTTTATTCACTATAGTGTAATATTATATAATATTATTCGGTATAGTACAATATTATTTAATATGGTATAATATTATACAGTATTATATGACATTATACAATATATAATATTATTCAGTATAGTACAATATTATTCAATATGGTATAATATTATACAGTATTATATGACATTATCCAATATCATGAAAAAAACATTGTACAGTATTGAAAAAGTCTTACGTTTTACACTGTTTCAATATTGGGAAAAATATTGTACAATATTACTTTCTCGAATTTTATGATATAAGACAATATCTGGTGCTACGTGGGATGTGAGAGCTGTTTTATGGTTAGCTTCCTTAGCTGAATCCGGCCCGCCTTTTATATACAGCAAAACAAAATGACTATGTAGACATTATTATTCAAATGAACATTTTTTTTAAATACTATTTCAGAATACTGTATAATATAGCGCTACTGTATTGTCATGCTGCCATCTGTCGAGCGTAAGAATAACTTCACCTTAAAATATTGATCAATGCTGATTAATGTAAAAATCAAAATATCATGTGCATTGTATTGTATAGTATGATATAATATTCAGCATCTTAAAGAATAATTGTTCCAGTGGTGATTTTGTAATAAAACCTCCAATCGAGTGATATCCTGAGTTAAAATGAAGATTTTTATAAATAAACATTGTTTTTATATTATTTGTGAATATTTTTTATCTCGGAAATACTGATACATACAATACAATACTTTATTACAGTATTCGGTGTTCATAATATTGAATAACATTGTGCAAATATTATATAATATTTCTGTGCTACCTGGGTGTGAAAACATGCTGAATTTACCCAGATAGCAATTTTAGTTTGCAGCAAGCTTGCCACAAATTTGTCATGACAAGAGTGCAAGTTTGCCACAAATTTGTCATGACAAGAGTGCAAGCTTGCAGTAAGCTTGCAGCAAGTTAACGAAAGCTCCGAAGTCACCATGAAACGAACTTGCAGCAAACTTGCCATGCACACTTATTGCAAGTTAAAGCAAAAACAGAGTACGAAACACAACCCGGGATAGAACTCGCGACTTCCTGATTCCGAAGCGGAGACGCAAACATTTGAGCCAGTCGAACGCTGAGAGGAGAAGATAGATTTCGCTAATACATCGTTCTATTCGATTCGTATATGATTTATTTTTAACTATTTTCTGGATTTCATTAATTTTTTGAGTTGAGAATATGATTTGAAGTCAAAGAGAGAGCGATTTTTGCTAATAACTACGTTTTGCTAGTAAAATAAATTATGAAATTAGAGTTCAAAAGTAATTACTTTAAAATGGGACAAAATGTCTAGTTATTATTGTTCAACAAACACTGACTGTTTTTTAGATTTAATTTTGTTTATAAACGTTAAAATTTCAACATTAAGAAAAAGGCGATATAGTTTTCTTTAAAGTGAGAGTGATATATTTAGTAAAAAGATGGAAAATGTTTCAAAAAATTTTTTTATAAAAAAGTTATCTTTTTCACAAATTATCATTGATTTATTGAATTAATAAAAAAGAATTACAGTCTAGGAGATGCTATTAAAAATCGGATGTTTTTTAAAACAGAGACAAAGATAATTAATTATCTCTTGTTGTGCTATCTTTGCAGGAAGCTTGCTTTGCAAAATTGCAGCAAGTTTGATTTGCAAAGAGGTGGCGCTATTTGTCACATCGAACTTGCTACAAGTTCGATTCAAGTTTGACGCGTCAAATTTTGCCATGACAAGTCAAAATCAAACTTGCTGCAAACTTACGTGCTATCTGGGTAATAACTTTTTCATGTTTTGTTTACTTATGTAATTGTAAAAATAAACAAATTGTTTGTAATATTAATTTACAAGATTTATTCATGTTGAAATAATTGGCATGGAAAAAAGTTTATTACTTTTCCTCTCTCTAGAAAACTGGTAAAATTACATCAATATAGTGATAAAAGACTCCAATTTATGTTCTATAAATGTATAATATTATTATAAATGTATATTTTGTAAAAGATAAATGGTTTAACCCCCCCTTAACAATGGACTTATGAAAGCAAGAAAGATGCAATATAATGTATCTTATAAGAGCAGAAGTTAAATCTTCCCACCTCTTACCCTTGGTGTCTTTTGAAAAGATGAGAACAACTTTCCCACTTAAAATTTGTGGATATTTTTCAAAATAATCCAACATAATTTCGAATTGGGAAGCAAATGTACGATTCGCCATAGTTCCTTTGGCGATTCAAAGCTTCAACTGAATCTGAAACCATGAAACAATGATGATCGCTTGATTTGCTGCGCGTGCCCAGCAGAATTACGTCACTTCCTAGCGTAAAGCGAGATGTTCGAAACGACCGACGTACGAGAATCAGACCCCTTCTTTCGGTCGAGAAAAAGCCATTAACGTCCCGCGGTCGAAAGGCGAAACGCTCCCAACCCAACCGGGGTACGAGAATAGACCCGTAAGTCATTTCATTTCCCGCTCCGATCACAGTTAACTAACGGCCCTATTCTGGTACCCCGGTTGGGTTGTGAGCAGGAATGGCGCTAGAGTTTGCCCGACAGGGGGGCACGATCTCCCCGACGGGGGGGACGAATGTAATAAAATTGGTCTCAAATTTTCGCCAGATTATTATTTATCAACTACAGTTGAATACCCCTTGCAAAAATTTTCACCGACGGGATACAAAAATTTTCCCCGACGGGGTTGGCCACAGCATCCCCGACAGGGGGGCCCTGCCCTCCCCGGTCCCCCCTCTGGCGCCACCCCTGGTTGTGAGCGTTTCGCCTTTCGACAGCGGGACGTTAATGGCTTTTTCACGACCGAAAGAAGTGATCGTATTCTCGTACGCCGGTCGCTTCGAAGGTCGGGTTTTACGCTAGGAAGTGACGTATTTCTGCTGCTCGCGCAACAAGTGAAGTGATCGGCATGCGCTGTGTTTGTTTTCTTGTTTCAGTTCGAATTTTGAATCGCCAAAAGAACAATAGCGAAACGTACATCTGCTTCCCAATTCGAAATTATGTTGGATTTTTTTGAAAAATATCCACAAATTTTAAGTGGGAAAGACCCATCTTTTCAAAAGACACCAAGGATAAGAGAGGGGAAGATTTAACTTCTGCTCTTAATGCTTTCATAAGCCCATTGTTCCATTTATCTTTTACAGTAAATACATTTATAATAATATTATCCATATATAGAACATAAATTGCTGTCTTTTTTTCTATTGATATAATTTTACCTGTTTTCTAGAGAGTGGAAAAGTAATAAACTTTCTTCCATGCCGATTATTTTAACATGGATAAATCTTATAAATTAATATTACCTACAAACCATTTGTTTATTTTTTCGATTATTTAATTAAAATACAATTTGATTTCATATACATAGTTGTTGCTAGACGGTATACACATATTATATACTTATTTAAACAATTGGTGATTAAAAATTAAAATCAAATAAAAGCCAAGGCATTCCCATTCTAATAAAACACTGAAGACAAATTACAAATGTGTGTTAGTATCACCCCCTAAACATGCACAACAAAACAGAACAATACACAGTTTTCAAAATTAAAATAAAATAAGGAAATCCATGCAAACACCGACTTATTTTTCTGTGTTCTGATGCCAAATGTTTCAGCTTATCAATTCTAGAACTTGCAAATACTGCATGAGTGTAAATATTATAAATGTGATTTTAATTTATAATGCAATGCAAACTTTCGGTGTGAGAATTTCCCACTTGTTGAATAAGGTAAGATGGTGTTTTTACCTAGTTTTTTCATCGACACCAATTACATTATATGTTAAACATTTTAAGTTAAAGGACAAATAAATGTCCTTTATGTAAGGAAATATCATTAATATTTGTACATCAGTAAACTGTCTTTTCTATTTTATGTATATAGTACTTCATACCAGTTTACTGCTTATAAGTAAAGAGATACACAAAGTTACTGGTGTTAGAGAAGCCCAGAAAACTCTGGAACACAGAAATCACAATTCAGTACACAAATAAAAAGTATCTTTTTTTTATGCAAGGATGCTAAAAAGGTAATATAAAGTGAATAAAATTAACTAAATAAAGTTGAAATCTTTTCTGTTATAATACCCAATCTTTTCACAAACAAAAATTACTTTTTAGAATTTGAAATTTTAAACTTTGTTTCCCAACACGTAGTGTTTTTTTTAAAGTAATTATCTAAAAATACATTTATAGGTGATCAAAGTAACATTTTAAGAATTTTTCATCACTGTTTATTATCAAAATAATGTTTGAATAAATTTTCAGAATTAAGGCAATTTCTTGTAGATTTTTAGATGTAATAAAGTCATTTTAAAAATCAAAACAAAATTTCTTAATATTATAATTATGAAAAATAGCATTAACTGCATTTAAGATTTAGCAAAGAAGCAGCTGCCCCCAGTGGCGGTTTTTCGCACAAGCGCTAGAGGTGCTCGCCTCGTCCTTCGATACATTGTGGAGGCCTCAAAATCCCTTCGACGTGCATCGCATTGCTAAACTGACGGCGAATTTACGTTACTGGGCAGAGGAGAGGCCTCAAAACAAATTTACGTCTGTGACCTCATATTATCAAACTCCGCCACTGGCTGCCCCCAACTAATTTAAAAATAAGGCCACATTTTTCAAGTGTCTTATCTAACATAAAATTTCTTTTGCAGGCATCACATTTAAATTTTTTAACAGCAATAAACACAAAATATCTAGCTACATTGGTTAATGGACCTAAAACATTTCTCCCTATTGCTGTATACTTATAATCAATTTTAATACTTAGCCAAAAGGAAAGAATTGCATTTTCATATCTACATCACTAAAATCTTGTAAAACATCTTAGTCTTTAAACTGCAATCACACAGAGCCATGTTATGACAACTGCATACATATTCAAAATTATGCTTTCTTTACAGATAAACTGAACTGTGTCGTGGTAAAATGAATTATAGTAAATAAAACACATTGAAATATTTAAGAAATAAATTTCTTAATGTTCCTTACTAAAAGAAATAAAAGCTGAATCCTATTGTTTTGATGAAAGGAAATTAGGGGTATTACAAGCAAATTCATTACTTGCTGCATGCAAAAATAAAATTAAATTTATCTCACTCCAAACATTGTTATTAGGTACTAAAGATAGCAGTTTTATTATTCAACTCAGGCGATATCTGTATTTAAACATCTTAACGTAAAACTTGAACCATAAATTATTAAAAAAAATGATTTTGAGAGAATTAAGAAATAGAAGCGACAAGTAGAACCAAAAACAAAATTATCAAGAAAAAAATTAAAATCTAAACGAAAATCAAAATTAATTAAAAATTAAGTCAACGAAGGCTTGACTTACAAATACAGTGAATTTTAAGTTCTTAAAATATGTATATAATTTTTTGTGGGACTTTATAATCTTTATTTGCGTTTTCTGGAAAACTGTTATTTTCATTTTTTGATATTGCGATAAATTTCATTTCTTAAAAAGTTTCTAATATATTCAAATGAAATTTTACCACTATGTTCTATACATCTGTAGGCATGTTGTGAACCTCAAATATAGCTTGAAAGTGTATAATTATTTATTTTAGAGCTGTTTTATTTGAAAAATTGATAGTTTTTTCTTGTAAAAACCTGTTGCGTATATATACAAACTTTTGTATATCTCAGTAACTTTAAGTGGTACTATAAATATTCTGCTTCACGACACAGGTAAATGTATAGCAAATATATTATTGAAACAAAAAGTGAAATACATGGATTAGAATTTGATATAGGTCGTTTGGCGTAAACGTCAATTTTTACTAAATTTGACCAAAAATGGTCAAAATTTCGAAAATAAATTTTTTTTTCACTAAAATGACATTTGCATTCACAGTTTTATACACTATTATAACTGAAAACATAAATGTTGAATAGAAATTTCCTTTTTTTTCAAAAAAAAGTGCTCCGAAGATAGGCACATACATTAAATGATTTTGACTTTGACCTGAACGTTCTCTGGCTCTCGTAAGCCATCTCCTTCATTTCTAACTAATCTCTTTTAAATCATTTCATCCAAAGTTCCATTATATTGCAAGAAATATTGTGTCTTAAACTCATTTTTTTAGAGAAAAAGTTATTTTACACCGCAACGAATATAGTAACAGGTTATTCCTATGACGTTATGCCTAACATGGCGGACTTCCGGTTTTGTTTGGTACAGACGTTGCCATCGACAAAAGAGAAATTAACCCCCTTTTTCTGCACGTCCTTTTCCGCCTTAGCGTTTTATATATATAGATTCTGAAAACCCATGATATTTTCTATATTACTTATCAATGTCAATGGAAATGAAGATCATACAAAAGAAAGCCAAAAAATAAAAATAAACTCAGAGTTAATAGAAAATAACCAAACACAAAGTCCACTTTTTCAAGGGCTAAGAACTACTTGAAATGGATTCAAAATAATAATTGGAAAATTTTTCTGTAAGAAGCTAGCATTATGCCAAACGTAGCTTCTCATAGACCGAAATTTTCCCAAACGAAGGACAATGTATATATGAACATCAAAAAGCATATTTTCAAAAGAAAGAGAAAAAACACATCAAAACGCCAATATGATTGCTTAAAAATATTAGCCATCTGGCTGTATTAAAATAGCCTTCATAAATAAAAAAATATTATCCTATGCCCACAGTTTAGAAATGAGAAAAAAACCTTAATGTGATCACAAACCCACGCTAATTTTCTCCAAGATGGAGGAGTTATTAAAGAAAATACTAGTCCCATGAAGCCATCTATATTCGAAGAAACAAAACAGAAGATTCAAAAACGGGAATTTTTTTAGGGAATGAAACCAATTCAGACATGTTAAGAAAAAAAAAAACTTATCAATGTCGTAATTTTACTTTGACATGACTTAATTTTAGCATAACTTGAAATCAACATAATTTTTAAAAAAATGATCTTTATTATCTTTATTATATTCACGCTTTTTACTAAAGTACATATTATGTTAATGTTTGATCAAAAATAAAATAAGTGTTGACGTTTTGTTATTTCATAGTTTCAATACCTAGATAAAATAATTATAGATTTCAAAAGCAAAAAAATATTTTATTATGAAGTGATCCCCTACTTCTCCTATCATCCTCTCCATTTTTACTCCCCCCTAACAATATCACCAGGTCAGCGCGTTCCGGCACTGCTTAATTTACGACAAAACCACATTTAAGGATCTTGACAAATGAACACTGGGTCTCAAAAGTAGCACATGGCAGCTATAGGGACCACTGTAACAGTACAATAAATGAAAAACAAGACATCAGGTAAAGCTTTCAATGCAGATAAAATATAATTCATGAGCGTGGAAGTTTGAAGTTTCAAGATTCCCAATCGACGAGTTGCTTTAATGACTCTCACGACGTAATGTTCGTAGGTCGTCGCAATGTTTTTCTGTGTATTGAGTTCTTCATGTATTCCCACAGAAAGTGATCCATTGGGACCAAGTCAGAGTATCTTGGAGGTGACATGAGGACGTCCATTTGACCAATTCATGTCTTATCTATAAGCACTATCTGATTAAAATAGGCGGGTTTAGAGAAAATGTTTACAGAAAAAGAAAAAATTACAGAAAAAAAATGAAAAACACCAGAAGCCTCTATCGGGGAACACAACTAATGAGATAATTATTTACATCTGGGGTCGGAGAGTAGTTAGTATGAAGAGCACGAAGACGTCGTATTGTTAATGTCACATCTTCTGCTCGGTAACGAGAGTTGAACACGGACGGGCTCTTAACTAATGACAGCAAATTTGCTTAGCCAAAGTAATGGATATTTCTGTGAGTGGCAAGAGTACCTGGGTCGACAGTTTCTGTATACATTTAGGGTTTTATCTGTTCGGGATATTCGGTTTTATTTCAGTTGCATCAGAGGAAATATGCGACTCAAGTAAAGTATAAGGTGGGCCCAAAGAAAAGGAGACCTTAGCTGTATCGGCGATGTATCAAATCCCAGTGAGTTAATGTGCTATTAGATGGCTGTAATATTAATGTTAGATGGCGTGGTGGTATTCCCAGTTGCACTTGCGCAGTTAGCGGTAACGCATCAATATCCTCATTTCTGGAGAGTTGTTTCCACAGTTCGTTGCATGATGGATACCTCCAGATCAGCACAATGAGCAGTTATCCAATTTCTTCTCGCAAAAAGGGAGCATGCTTCACAAATTTATCGCAGTATGAAAGAGGTGTACGGAGAGCAGTGTCTCGCACGGTGCACCATATTCCGATGGTGTCAACGTTATGAGGCGGGACGCGTAAACATCAAGGACTTGCCATGCCCTGGGCAGGCGCACGTTGTGACCAACAGTGCCATGATTTCGGCTGTGGATGAGCTCATACGGCAGAATTGTCGGATCACCACAAGTGAAATTGCCGTTGAACTGTCGATAAGCAAAGGAGCTGTGAATCTCATAATCCACAAAAAGCTTGGTAATGGCAAAGGTTGTGCACAGTGGGTGCCCAAGCATCTGCAGAGAATCAGAAGACGGCGAGAATGGGTGTTTGCCTGACCCAGCAGTTTCTACCCTGAAGCCGTCCACTCCCTTCCTACACGCTGGGATCAGTATAACAATGTCAATGGCGATTATTTATAGTTGTACTGTTCCACATGAACTGTAATTAGAATATTGTTATTAAAATTTCTTTGCATATAACTGTATTCTCCTTCTCATTTGGGCACACCTTATAATAGAAATCATTCGAAGTTTGGTTGAATTTTCTGCTAACCATAACTTGGAGAATCGAAAGTCGTGCAATGTAAGTAAGGTCTGCTGTCTTTGTCTGAAAACAAATGAAATTTCTTACTTTTGAAAATGAATTATACAATGAAGCCTCTCTATAGCGGTCACCCTCCATTCCAAGGAAAACTGGCCGTTCTGAAGAGATTTCATGTTTCAGAATACTTATTTAAACAAGCCTCATCCATTATTTAAGACCAAGTGAGTGTTACGAATCATCTAAAGAAAAAAAAATATTTATTTCAAACATTTCTAATTTTTTAAAGAAAAAGATACAATTTGTGTTTGCTCTTTCAACTTTTTCGGAAATAACTTTTCTTTCAGTTTTGTTTTTAATCGGAAAAGTAAATCCCTAATATATTCATTGGTAGTTGTTGAGGAATGGGCAATAATATCGCCTATTTTTTCTTAAATCTGTTAATTTGAAAGACTCCATTGCAACCTTAATCAGCAGATTCTTTGTCCAAGTCGGAATCAGCGGTTGAAATGAACAAATGAACTCTTGAATGTTCCAACCCAGCACAGGCCGAAATTTGTTTCCCTCTTCACTTTGGGCAAGGAATGATTGAATTCGATCTGAGTTCTGTGTTGTTTTTAAGTGTATGAATTTTTTGTTCTTTCTTTCCTGCCTTTTAATAAAATGTCCAAAGTCAGATAGACGAAATTAATGGAAGTTAAATAGGCGATCACTTTGGATGAGTTTGAGGGGCCGTTCTTAAGCGGGGCATTCACTAATAATCCATTTCACCTTTTTTGGAACACAGTGTGCCAAAACGTTACGCCAATGTGAGAATCCGATGAAAAATGGTGCAGTCAAGGGAAAAAAAGTTGAATTTTTATCCGGTTTGATATTTTTCGGCGCAGTAGGCCATAGAACTGAAATATAATCGGTTATGGGGACCGAGCCCCTCTCACAAAAGCTAAAACCGAAAAATGGGAGTTTGGGTAGGAGTCATTCTGGGGAAATAAAGGCGGGCGGACCCATTTTGAAATCAGGAGGAGGAGAAGGAGGTACAGTAGCTTAGGGGATTGGGTTGCGCGTAAGAGATGGGTTTCCAGCCCGACCTGTGAATGGCTAATCAATTTTATGAGCTGAAAATGGAACCGGTCTACTAAGAGAGCCTTCAAATGGATTGGATCAGGATGAATTGGATCTGTGGTACATGTCCAGATTTAGGGGTTATTTTATTCTGTTTTTGGGCCAAGAATTCCTTCCCGAACAAAAGCTGTCGTTACGAGGGATGCCGCTATGCTGGCATGTCCGCATAGAGAAGTTTTACTGTACTGGGTTTATTTTGCATCGTACACATATACGTTTGTTGTTCTGTCCAGAATTTATACAATTTTAATACAGTTGTGACTGATATTTCAAATTTTTATGGCTTTTTATAATTATAAATCAAAATATTGAAATTATAAAACTACGGCTGTCTTTGCTGTCTGTTATATGTCCCATGTCCACTTAACTGGTTCAGTAACTGTAACGGTTACAGGCACAGTTGCATGGGGCCGCATTCTGCCTTTGCAATTCCCATCGATAGATAACACGGTTTAAATGGAAAAAAAATGTTCCTTAATTTTTATTGATTTTAGTTAAATAATTCAATTTTTAAACGTTCTGCTTTGAAATGCATTGTTGATGCTCTTTGACTTCGAATTGCGATAGTCTTTACAGAAATAATATGCCTTAATGTTGATTTTAGGTACATCTATGAATAACACCAAAATCTTAGTTATTAATTTCGTTTCTTTACCTTTATCACATAAATATTATAGTTTAAAAATGCTTAGTGAGTTGAGTCGCTTTCTTTAAATATATACTATGTAGGAGAGATTAGATTAACTATGTAGGGGAGATTAGATTAACTATGTAGGGTAGATTAGATTAACTATGTAGGGGAGATTAGATTAACTATGTAGGGGAAAATGGGATAAAACCGGGTACCTAAATCTCGAAGGCCTGTTGGAGCTAATCTATTCGACAGAGAGCTTGTAAAACTTAAAATTTTTGCCGGAGAGAGTCCCGGTTTTAACCCACTAGTGGGGTATACAGATTAGATTACCCCGCCCTGGCCCAGGCCGTGCAGGAAAAATGTGATACATCTTATTTTACAATATTTTTCTCTTCTTCTTCTTCTTCTTTTTTTTTTTAGTGACTACTACTTTACCCCACTATTGGTTACTTTTTAGTGACCACTAGTGGGGTAAAATTGGGTGCACATGTTAACTTTATATGAAATTAGGAAAACTAGATTTTCAGTGGAAGAGTAGCAGAAATTTTTATTTTTTATGACAATTTAAGAATTAGTTAAAAATTCCACATGTAAAGCAGCTGCCTTCTCCCTCCGTGCAACTGCAGCTTTCGTGAGCACAGCTAAGGCAGTTTCTACATTGGGTCCACCCTTCCAATTTCTTTAAGTTAGAAAATACACCATTACAATATAAACCATCAACATCTGATGTGTTTTTATATCTTCATCGAAAAAATTATCAATACTGTCTAGCCCGGTCATGCGTCACTTGACGTACCAAGTTTCACCTCGTGGGAAAATTTATAAGGAACGAAATAGAGCCGCGCAACTATTGGACTAAATGCGTCTAGTTTGCAAGGGTAAACAGGCAATACGCTGGAGAAAATACAGTTATTGTAACTGTAATGATTATTAAGTAAGAAAAGTTTAAAAACAAACAAACATTAGAGAGCTGACGTCTTAAAACAAATAAATGTTCACAGACGCATTGAATTGAAAAGCAACAACACGGCCGCTATGGCCGTTCCTTCTTCTTGACTAGTGGAGTGTAATTCAGAATCTGCCCGCTAAAACGAAAACGCGTCAGAATCAAGGCACCCAGTTTAACCCCACTACCCGGTTTTACACCACTCTCCCCTATATATTTCACTGGTTGAGATTAAAATGCTCTTCTGAGACATATTTTCTTGACATTTAATATATTTATTCTTTATAATGGGCTTTCCAGTTATTTTTCATTAGAACTGGCTCCGATAATGTAGCAATTATACAGGGGTTGGAAATTTAATTGTGGCGAACATATAATTAGAGTAGATACGATTGTTACTAGCTTGAGGCTGTTACAGTCCTTCAATGTAGTCACAACTTGCTTCCAGTGATCTTAAAGTCGTAAAATACCTGAAGCAGTACCGACTCTGTTAATGGTACGGATGGGATAAACTAAAGAGTCTGTTACAGTCCTTCAATGTAGTCACAACTTGCTTCCGGTGATCTTAAAGTCGTAAAGTACCTGAAGCAGTATATATTCTGTTATTGGTACGGATGGGGTAGACTATTACAATAAGAGTCTCTGGAGCAGTTTGGTAGCGAATGCCACGAAGATTTTTCTTCTTTGTGACAACAGTCCTTCGTGTGTAAGCCTTGCGCTATACACAGTTAAGATGTATAAAATCTTGCATCGTATGTAGACAGTTTCTAATTATCTGTACTCGGTGTTGATATGTTCGGTACTGGGTTCTTTAAGTTAACTTTGTTTTTCACCATCCGTTATGTTTATTAAAGTTTAAATTGTTATCTATATGCGTTGATTCCTTAGAATCCTGTACAAGTCAGTAAGACAATGTAATGTCTTAGAAATAAAAGCTGGGCTTTTAAATTATCACAAGACATTTATTTACAGACACAAGACGATACAAATTAACATTTTACATAAAAAACAAATTTAGAATAATAAAATATTTCATGAGTTCATCAAAATTAAATTAACCCCAAATTGACTCAAGATCAATCAAATTCAGTTCGTTACAAAAAATCACACTTTTGCCGTCATCCTGAAATTTAAACTATAGCATCTCAGCCTAGTTTAGGCAGTTTGCAATTATTCTCGCGACTCTGGCAGAAACACACACTTCAGAGCAACATTCTCGGTGAAAGGCGCCCAAGTTTCTCTTCTATTCGTTTCCTTTTGGGAAGAAAGAATAGTTCGGGCGAAATAGTTTAGTTCTCTGTCTCTGCTCCAGAGGGATGGCTAGCGCGAAATATAGCTGGAAGAACGGTACAACATGTAAGCGGACTTGTGGAAAGTACGCACTAGAGCGTCTACTACCGACGTAGGATACCCCAAAATAAACAGATCTTCTTTGGAATCAGATCGTAATCGCAGCGGCTTAAACTAAGATAGAGTAACTGCTAGATATTCTATGACTTGCCACTTCTGGAAGCAAGCTGTTCAGAACGCTGCTGACTACATGGAAGGAACTATAAACGTAAAAAAAGAAGATAGGAAATAATTTGCATTGGCTGAAATTATATGGTTCACATCATTAAATTTCCAACCCTCGTATGTAAAAGTTCGTGGATTCGATACTCAGTGGCAGCCAGTTGATTCCTGAGACACCAACATTCGTCGACTCCCAGTGTCTTATTATTATGATGCATCATGAAGATCATTTTACTATTTATTCTCCATTTGTTACTGTCATCATACTGAAATCTCTTGTAGAGCTTCCGCATCACGTTTGAACAAAAATTTAACAACGTTGCTCCGATTTAGAATTTACTTAGTTAGAAAAAAACACATTTGACAGAATTTAATACAAGTGTTAATGGTAAAAAATACTCCTGTGTTTCTTTTATCTGAAATGAAAAAATATAAATGGGCAGTTTTACAAAATATTTCGGTCAAGTGTAGAAAATGTTTCGGACAATTTTATCTGACATTTTAGAGCTCGGAATAAATTTTATTGGCGAGAAAGCACAGTTAGAAATGTGGCATGGGCACTTTTATGACAGTCAAACCGATCTTGTTACACAATCTGGTTCAAATTCCAATATCCATTTGTTCTAAAAGATTTTCTTGATTCCATTCACTCTGCACACCAGGGAATTTCACGTGTCATAACCTTTTCGAATAGACGGCTGAAAGTTATTCGGATGTTTCTTTGAAATATATCGTCGAAAGTATCACGGAGAAAAATAACATGGTAGCTATATGGAGGAATTGTATCACCCGCAACGATGAAAAATCTGCGACTGTTCCTGAAATAAATTTTTTCCCGAAGGTTCCGAGTTTGGGTATACGATATTTTAATATCAAATTGAATCTGAATGTGGTGTATTACTTTATAAAGGCAAGTGAAAAAATATTAATTTCATGAATTCTCTCGGATGTTTTGAGTTATGTTTAATATAAACTTTTTGGAGAGCATTTAATCATAGCTTCAGTTTTATATCTTCCCCTCAATTTTGCGCCAACTTTCATTACAAATGCTTATATTTTACAATTCAGTTTTTAAATTAGTTTTCAACTTATAGATATAAAAGATGTTCATCATCTATGCAAGCGTATATTTTATGTTTGAATTTTCCTACATAGGAAAAAAAATTGGAAATATGAAGTATTTTTATGTCCTTTGTGTATATAAATTCTTTTAACCAAAAGTTTATTTAACATCAGCATCTAGGTATGACATCAAAATCCTCCTAAATCAAATTGTTTCTAAATAATTGATGAATAAGACAATAATCTCTGAAATATATATATATAAATATTTCTCTTGTGCGGCTCCCAAAAAAACCTTGTTATTTAACCATAGGATTTGGCAACATCTATAGCAATTGATGGATCACATGATTTCACTTTTCAAACAAAACAAACAAGTGCGATTTGGTTTGATCTTTCTTCTCAAACAGTTAAACATGAATCTCAACCGTGCTGTTTAATATTATCGAAATAATGAAAGAAGACGAATTCAACGTGCAAATGAATTAACTTAAGAAAGGAGGAGTTCATAAAAAGTTCAGGAAGAAGGAGATATAATTTGTTTCAACCTGTTCAGCACGCTTGCCAAACTTTAAAATACGGTACGGACGCCAAACTGAATTTTTTCGGGTAATTATTCGCGAAATATTACAATCCTGATATTTATTTTCCTTTTGGAGAGAATTTTAACGATACGATTATGTGGAGCTTGGCGTCGAATCCTCACCGTTGTCTTAAGACTTATCGATTTGTTTTCAGGAATCTCTTTATCTATCTTGAAACTATTGTTAAACATTTTTTTGCACTTTCATAATTTTCTTTGTTAGTGTCATTTGAATGATGGGTTTGTCTTCTAAATGCTTGCAAAATCAAGAAAAAGACCTTCTTCAAAACCATCAAATTTATTCTGGGCTGATTAAAGCATCAGAAGCAAATCTATTAAGCTCAACTATAAATGTTATTCTGCAAGAATAATCATTGTTCTCACGGTAGCGAGAGAAGCGAGCAGGGTTTGTATCGCAAACGTGTGAGGATTGCTACGCAGTCTTCTTGGGGGTTGGTGAACGTTAGCGAGCAGGAGCCTCTTAGCGTGAATGAAAACTTCTTGTGAAACCTTGCCTTTTGGATTTAATTGCCGACATAAATACTGAAAGTAAAAATATTATATTCCACAAAAGTAATATTGCCATTACTAATATAATAGCCCAGATCTTTCTCTCGGTAACGCTCTGACGTCACCAACAATAAAACTCGCGCCATAGCACTGCGAGACGTTAAACAGCATTATTTCATTGTTAGAGAAGATAAATTTCAGTAATTTTAAATTTAAAAGAGTAATTCTCATTCTAATTTCAAATTTAATAGCTCTAAAATAGTGAAATAAAATGTTCTATCGATTGATATAAAATTTATCTCGCTATGATCGATAGTTCCAGAGAAATTTAAAATTATATTAATCATATATTTCAAATTAATTTCCGTTTTTTAATAGAAAGAAGTAAATTACGTCAGTGGTATATCATGCGCGTGATATAGTTTGGACGCCACGATGCATCTGATTATTTATTGCAATCGTGATAACATAATTTGATAATATTTTTTGGCAATGTTTGACAAGCAGAGAAGTGCTCTGTTTTGATTAGAATTTCGAAAAATTTGATTTGATTTTCCTTTGAAATTTTAATTTTTGACTTACGTTTGACAAGTTGAGAATTGCATGGTTATTGAATTATAATAAAATTGTTAAAAAAAGAAAAATACTTCACACGGAATGTTGTTTACCAAGAGGTTTTTTGAATAAAGAGATATGTAAATAATTTGTAAATTAAAGAAAATTCCTGTCATAAAACATGTTTATTTTATTTGTTTTCAATCAATGCTAAACATTTCTTTCGCATATATATCTATTTAAACACGTCAAATTTGCCTGGAAATCTCTCCAATGAAGAGGCAATTTACACCAGTCATACCATGACGGGTGATTTTCTAGTTTACAATAATGTTCAAAAATCAGTATTACGTGTATGTTAATGAAAATTGCGAAAGAAGTCTAGCTAACAAATTTAGTTTGGTTTCAAGGTTAACATTGGAAACTTCAATTGACCTACGCAAAAATATGCATTCTTTTTAATGAATAATTACATAAATTATACAATCGAAATATAACAATTCAAATAAGTTTAAAACTTTCCAGTATTTAAAGATTGATATATGCAAAATGTCAGAATATCCAGAATTAACAAAAGAATATTTTTGAAATTTATCAAAACCATAACATTTAAACATATTAGATTTATTATGCTTCTTATGTGCCTGTTATATCTTAAATATCAAGATAAAAATCGAAAATCCACATTATCATTCAACAATAAATCATTTATTAACAATATATTTAACTGCTTCCTTTTTTTCCTGTAAGCGGTCTATGACGAAGCTTATTTTTCAAAACAGAGGATATTGATCTGTCTCGAAAATCACAATAATTTCTGAAAATCACTACACTAATACTGCACTTGTTTGAGAAGGAATTGACGTTCTCTCATCATTTCGCCATGCTAACATGTGATTAAGTTTGACACGATTTGCAACAACAAGCGTATTTCACTTATTACCAGCCCCCCCCCCCCCAACACGCGCCCTACTCTGAACTGACCCAAGACGTTTCATCACGATATGTAATATGCACACAATAAACTAAGCATGAAAATTGATCTACTCATGTCAATATTACAGAGAGTGTTAACCACCTATCATCACTTATTTGATGAACAAGTTCGAGAAAAAAAGTAATAACCACAAAGAGATGTATGAAATAGAAACTAAATTTTACCCTAGTTTAATGCTAGAAAAATTACAAATAAAAAAGTGACGTGATATAATAATTTAGAAAATATTTTATTCACAATTCTGCATGGAAATTCTAGCACGGTTTTTTCACAGTTATAAATGATGATATTGTCACGAAAATCGTTTGTGCTAGTATGGTGAAATCAGTCCAATAAGGAGGATAATGGAGAAAGACGTTTTATTCGCAAATACTCAGGAAAAGACCAGGAGCAAATAACAGGAAAAACAGCACTTGTAGAGATTAGCAACACAAACAGACAGAAAATTAGTACAGTAACAGCACTTTCAATAACGCATAATTCACCAGCTTACCAGTTCGCACTGCAGACAAAACTCCAAAGTGTTTCCTTTCCCTCTTTTGCAGCTCGGTATTTATATCCTTTTTGACAGGAAGTGACGTCATATGGAAAATTCCAGTTGAATCTCCCTAACTCCATTCCTAATAGAGATAGCGCGACAATTCTTGTATTTTCTGGACCCTTCATTTTGCCGCCAAAGTCGCCAAGGTCAGGGCCATTGGCTTCCTTCCGATACGGATACCTGTAAATCTCTCTTCCCAATCATAATACTAACAAGGCAGGGAAGACAATATGCATTTTTCAATTTTATCTTCTAACCCAAATATACATTTATGTACTGCTCCGATAAGTAGCTAAATATTCTGCTGGTAGCAGATACGTGCTTATCGACCTCCGTCGAAATGCTCATCTAAAGCTTATCTATAATATGATATGCAATGTAACCGAATTTAGATAATAAACGCGTATAAATAGTTTGATAATAATATTTTTGTAATAATGAGGTTCGACTAGCAGTAGAAAGAAGCTCTCTAAGAAACAGCGATTTGAATAAATTCTTAAACGGCATTTTACAGTGGCAGCTCTCAAATACCCTGGTGAAATAAATTAAGAGAATTTGCATATTTTATCGAATTTCATGAAAAGAACTGAACTGAATGTAAAACCACTGCTTCTAGACGAAAATGCAAATCTTGTACGTCAAATATGTAAGCGTACACGTGTGTGTAGGCGGAACTAGTAGAGAAACAGGCTTGGTAAGCGCGCTTAAGGTAAGACGCATTTCGTTCGCTAGCACACCTCGGCGAATTTCTTGATGTTATTTTGCAGCAATCGGTAAAATTCAAATTGTAACAGAAAAAATGAGTAACCACCAACGTTTAGATGACGGAATGAGATGGCGAATTATGGGGAGGCTAGAAGCAGGCCAATCTCAAGTCCAGATTTGTAGAGAGTTCATTTTAACGCCCAGCGTCGTGTGTAACTTATGGAAACAGTTCCAGGATACCGGATCCATCGAGAGAAAGCCTGGGCAAGGTCGTCCAAGAGCCACCACGGCCACAAAAGATCGTTATTTGTCCATTATAGCGAGGCGTAACAGGGGTGCTACAGCTTCTCAGCTCTCCCGTGACTTGTATGCAGCCACAGGAACCCGTGTATCAAGGGTGACTGTTTCCAAAAAAACTTCATGAGACAGGGTTGTTTGCAAGAAGACCTGCTGTTTGCGTCCCGCTCACTTCTACGAACAGGAGAGTCCGTTTAGCATGGTGCAGAGAGCATAGAGATTGGAGTATGGATCAATGGGCGACCGTTCTCTTCACTGAAGAGTCCGGGTTCAGCCTAAACACCGATTCTCGCCGTACGTTCATATGGAGAGAACCAGGGACCCGCTACCTACCCTCCAATGTCCGCGAAATCGACCATTATGGCGGAGGGGGTTTAATGGTCTGGGCAGGCATCATGTTGGATGGCCGAACACCTCTCCATGTCTTTGAAAGAGGCACTGTGACTGGTGTGAGGTATAGGGATGAG
This sequence comes from Araneus ventricosus, assembly GCA_013235015.1. NCBI lineage: Eukaryota > Metazoa > Arthropoda > Arachnida > Araneae > Araneidae > Araneus > Araneus ventricosus. Next base: position 54,742 of record BGPR01007105.1, on the reverse strand, counting down.
ATCTTGGAGCCCTATATTCGCCTTTTCAGGGGTGCAGTTGGCCCTGAGTTCATTTTAATGGACGATAACGCGAGGCCACATAGAGCTCTTGTGGTCAACGAATTTCTAGAAAGTGAGGATATTCGCCGGATGGATTAGCCAGCCAGATCTCCAGACCTCAACCCTATAGAGCATGTCTGGGACGATCTGCGGAGGGCAATTGCAACTCGCAACCCCCTCCGAGAACCATCCAGGAAATGAAAACAGCGTTGCTGAACGAGTGGAACCAATTGTCACAGGAAATGATAAACTGCCTTATTTCAAGTATGAAGACACTCTGCAAGGCCTGTATATCTGTAAGAGGGGACCATACCCCCTATTAACCCATTTTTTTGTTTATTTTGCAACCGCTGTTTCATAACTTCAGACTCCAACGAGTGTTACGCACGATCATGCGTGTGTATTACAATTGTTGAATGGTCATTTGTTTTGTATTGTATCAATGTATGTACATATCAAATTTCATTAAAATCGGTCCAGTAGTTCTAGACATAATCTACCAAGTCTGAAAATTCTCTTAATTTCTTACACCAGTGTAGATTTAAATTATTTCAGCTAAACTCCATTTGAAGCAATAATTCCGCTTGAAATTTTGCATTATGCTCATTTTAATTCACAAAATTTCTACAGAACCGTCTGCTATTTCTACCAGTTCATTGAGCTATCAATTTCGTCCATTCAGAAATTACACGAAGTGAACAGAAAAGTTCTCGAGCGAGCTTCTTAATTTTGATTTTCGCAAAACCATTGAAAGTTAATTACTCATGGCAGTATTGATTAAACCGCGTAGTAGGATCATCAGGTGTTCCTTAGCCATTTTATCCTTTTTTTTTACTTTAGTGAAGGAAACGAAGAACATCTCTTTTTACTTTCTATGGCTCTCTGGAGTGTCAAGGCCGTTAAACTTAAAATTGGCTTCATTTGTTTCTCCTTTTGTGCACTTTAAAACGCGGGCCTCCACATTTTTACAATTCTCATTACAGAGAGAGAGAAAGAATGAATTTGAAACTTATTTTTCTCCGCGCCAGACAAGGAAGCATCCATAAATTAAGGAAAATGGAATACTTTTGAAGAGAGTTTGGCGGTATTTTTATTTTCCGTTCTTCTTCATTCCGAGGGATTAGACAGCTTTAATTCTGAGGTGAAAGTTTCGAAAAAGTTTTTATAATTTCATAAAAGAAGGCTTTGGCATTATTTTATAAAATTGGAGAATTTTTCTGCAATGAACGAGAAAATGTTGGAATAATATTCTTTCCTCTCAATTCATATTTGAGAATGTAAAACCGAATTTTTTAACAAACATTAATCTTTTAAAACATAAAGTGTTCCTTAGATTTTTATAATATACTTAGAAAGTGCTAAATGATCTGTATGGTTTTCTATATTTGGTTAACGCATTTTCTTTGCTTGTTTATGTTAACTTAATATGGGATATTTTTGAGGAGATTTTGATACTTTAATTTACTTCCTGGTATTTACCCAATGGATCAAGTAGTGTTAACTTTGAGGTGAAAGTTTCGAATCTTTTTTTCATTATTTCATTAAATAAATGGTTTGGGGCTAATTATACAAAAGAGGTAACTTTTCTGCATTGAATGAAAAAAGGCAGGAGAAAATATTCTTTCATATACATTTATTTTTGAGGATGATATATAGATTTTTTTTTTATTATAAACTCACCTGTAAAATAAAAAATGAGATTAGATTTTCATATTATATGCGAATCATTAGAAAAGGGTAAATATTTTGCAAGGCTTTCTATATTTAGCTAATTAAATGTATTTGTATAAATAAAGATAATGTTTATTTACTTGATTTAATTGTTAATTGAATCATTACCAGAAAAGCTGATAACTGTAGATATCCGTGCTGGCTCTTTGACTTGTGTGAAGTTACATTCCTATACAATGCTCGTTTGTCTCGAATCTGGAATTGTCTCTGTCCTGTGTTCCGTCCTTTGCGGTCTTTATTTTATGCCTACATTTATGGTTTTCTTTCCATTTTAGGTGGCTTACATTTTGCCTCAAATTCTATGCGCTTGCACGTTTACAATTTCGCAAAAAAAGTTTCAGAACAATTTTATTCGTCCTTACATTGCTTGATCACATAATTATTGCGTAAAAAAAATTCATAATACAATTCTTTGCTTTATTTTATCCATTGTAAAAATATAGTTGTATAAAATAGAATAATAAGATATATAAGATTGCGTATAAATCTGCAAGTGCATAGAAATCTAATTATGGTAAGGTGTGGTAAATATGTAAGGTTCATAAATTTTGATGATTGGAATGGGTTAAGATGTTCACATCCCCTCATATATTTTCACAGGGTATTGTGGCATCATCGCGGCATCTGACAATATCCTGAATTGTAACTTCATGCAGATCGGATCCTCCCTCTTTGTGATGTCACCCATCGACCAATAGCGACGAACCTGTTACAGCATTTTAAGGACTCATTGCTACTGTTCATCCTCTGCTCTTCCTTGTTTGTATTATTTAATTAGCTAGCTGTATAATGATTTTATGATTTAGTATTTTAATTTAATTGTTGTTTCATTAAATTTGTTATTTTATTAACGAGTAGTCTTGCTTTGACTTCGTCACCAGTTACGCGCAATGGAATACTTCTGATTTATATGAATACAGGCATGATAGATAGAGAAGCCGAGTAAGGTAGAATCGTACAAGTTAATATGTAGCACTTGAGTGTCAATTGTTCTATGTACCGACTACTTCAGCATCTACATAAATAAATCTCGCCTCTATCAATGATGTGAAGTTAACTTGACCTAGACGTAGGCCCAGAAGTTACAGTATATTTTTCGGCCCTAAATAGACAAAAGTTAATTTACAAATGAATCAAACCGCTAATCTTCTCGTCTAAGTAAATTTTACTCTAAGTATGTGTTGTGTGATTTCTTTAACTAGTTAAGTTTTCCTGTCAGGGAATCTACTCCAAAGATAGTAAAAAACTTTTATTTTTCTGAACTATATTAAGTTTTGAGGTTGCTTACCATTGTTTTTGCATGACCACTTGTTTTAAGTAAAAAAGGCTCATGAGGCAGATTGATACAATTGACTCTGGAGCACTTTTGATACGCGTCTTCTGTGTGTATCAATGTGCCTTATTTGCAAAATCGTCTTCAGAAATGGGAAAAAACGTAAAAATGAACTATCTAAGAGAAAGACGCAATTAAGTATTTGTTTAAAGAACTAAAACGGTTTAAATTTTATTGTGAATATGAAAAGTATAGTTGTAAATTAAGTTTAAAATATTTTTTGCGAATTTATTAAAATAGAGAAAAAATTGTACGGAAACTTATTTAATACCATCGATTTTTTTGCATTTTCTGATGGTGGGAAAATTATTTTTGTGCTATATTATTTTCGTAAGTCATCAAGGAAGAACGCGAACATTTCCCTTAATTTTTAATTAATTAATATTTCCAAAAACGTCTTCGAGGTACACATTCCCTCTTTCCAATGAATTTTTACACATACGCATTCTCATGTATTATTTGTAGAGATAAATTATTTTCTGAGGCATTATTGCTGCATTTTTCCAGTCTCATTAAAAATGTTGAATTTTTATTAAAATAAAAGTTTGTTACTTTTTTAAACCTTGATTTGGAATGCAAAGTGATATATATATTGATAAAACAAATTTTATTTTGATCCCAGACCTATTAACAATCATTATTTTCGATATTTCCGTGTGCATCAGTGTACCCCTGATATAGGGCAGATTGATACAAATCCAATTTTAGGAAAAGAGTGTAATAATTATTTTATTATGTCATTTATGATCTAAACTCGAGATTGAAATCCTATATTAGATTAACAATTGTATAAATATAGTGTATTAGTTCTAAATATTTCTGTTGGTAAAATAATTTTTTAGCTTTCCAAAAAAAGTGTATCAATGTCCCCGCATTCCCCTATATAATCATAATGTATCATTAGGAAAACACAATAGAGTTGCAATGATCGCTTCATTGTGTGATTATTAGAAGTACAACACAAAATGACAAATTCTATTAATTCATTACTACCTAAACTGAGTGGAAAACACTAATGACTGTTTTAATATCGCATTTTTAGTTGCACAGGAACAAGATATTGCATTATATTCAATATAATGTGTTCTGTTCTATGAATGCGCGTGACGTGAACACAAACCTTACCTTTTCTAGACATTCGGGTGCCACATACACAAGTCCCAATAAGCAGAAATGATATAACTAGCCTGAGCTTATTTGTAACCGAGGTAATACTGGCTTCAGCATGTCGCCTTGTGATATATACCCACCTTCCATAAGTATTGTTACAAACATGGAAAGTCGCTTCCCAGCAATATGAGTCTTATGGTTGGGAAGAGAGTTTTACAGGGATAAGTATAAGATGACTATCAGCAGCCACGTCTGGTTCCTCGACCTTGGCGACAAACTTGGCAACCATCTTGGCGACAAATTTGACGACGAAATATGGGATCTCAAAGGTGATGGAAACTTCTCGATATTTCCATTAGGACAGAAGATACGCTTGAATGTACTAGACAATTCCATGTGACGTCACGGTCTGCCGGCGGGAACTATATAAGGAGAGCGCTTGGATGACGGGAGTAGTGTTGATCGACTAGGATCGCCTTGGAGCGCGAACGTCTTTGGAGTTCTATCCGCTGTGCGAGCTAGTAAGCTGTTAGACGCCGAGCTGGTGTGTTGATCTATTGGGAACCACTTTAGAGCTACGTCCGCAGTGCGAGCTAGGAAGCTGATGAGCTGAGCGCTATTGAAAGTGCAGTTATTGTCGTTACTAGATATTTGCTGACTGTTTGTGTTGTTAAATATCAAAGTGCTGAACTGTTATTACCTGTGAATTGTCTATTTACATTGGTAATCTGTGCAAGAACTATTGTTTCCTGTACCTGTGCTACGTGTTTTCCTGCATATTTGTAAATAAACCTTCATTCTCCATTATCCTGCGTGTTAGACTGTTCACACCATACACCCACAGAAAGACTTTTGCAACAGTATGGAGAAACAGTGAATAAAGCCTTAACGTAGTATAAGTAAATATGGAATATATTTTTTTCATAAAATTGTTGGAATCTGTTTGCTAAATCCTAATCAATGATTTTATCTCTTAATTTGTATTTTGTATAGAGCTGTCAAATGTGGATCTCAAAATGTTCTAAACTTAATTTCCTAGAATGTTTTCTGATTTGCAGAAATTGTAAAATAAATAGCATTTAAAGTGATGTGATAGTTTTCGATTTTTATAGGCATTGTTATATTTTCGCTAAAATTAATATTTTATTTGATTATCAGCTGTAAATGAAAAAATGAGCAAGACATTTTCCTTTTTCGAAATTTTTGTTTCATATATTTTATAAATTTTCATTGAAAGCTGAAAATCGTGTATTGTTTCAGAAGAATTTTACTAAAAATTTGTTTTCTGAATTTCTGTAGGAATTAGTAATATGTTTAAATTTACTGCATCCCGCATTCTAATAAAGTTATCTCTTTCATCTTTTTTGAGGTAATGAATGGAATATTCCCCCTGATTTAAAACAAGAACGGTTAAAAAATATCTTTTATAGTTGAATTTTAATTAATTTTTTTGAATTCGTTCCAATTTTTTCTCCGTCATTCTTCGTAACCAAGGTTGTTCCCCAGCATGCATTTCGTCGAAACACTTGACGTCATAATCCCTTCGCTGTCAGCGAGATTTTGCGGTACGATCTTACCGTCTGTCGTTCGCGTCGAGAGATCATGCTTTTAATTTGTTCGTTTTCATACTTTTTGTAGGCTGATATCTTTAGTTACGGAAGACATGTTCATTCTGCGTGTACTTTCGCTGTAGCTGAATAAAATCAAATATGACCTCAAGGAGCTATTTACGTAATGTGATTTCAAAGTTTAAACCTGAAGCTGAAGATTGTGGGCTTTTTTTAAAAAAAATTTGTTGAAATTCATGATATCACGGGCAACGCCGTGAAGTTACTGCTAGTTAGTAATATGTATTCGATTTCAAGCTCCTGACGTTTCAGCTCGCCAAACAGCTGGCGAGCGTCAAATACCGCCAACATTAAAATTGAGCCAGGTTGGCGATTCAGCGCTCCAAGAAAATTCGGCAAGACAAAAGAAAAAGGCACCAAGTGATGTGCGTTTAATGGAAAAGTACCCAATATACAATATTCACAAAAGTAAGTTTCATGATGCTAATCTCAATTTGTGAATTAACACGATTTTAACCTACTCTGATTTGAACTATTTTGACTTCGATATGAACGTTATTTGGTTCGCCTGCTTCATTTCTAGCTATATCTTTTGAATAATTTCATCCAAAGTTCCACTAAGAAATAGTGTGAACTCTACGTCTTAAACTCCTTTTTATTTCGAGTAGAAGTTGTTTTGCACCCGAACGAATATAGTAGCAGGCTATGCCTATGAAGTTGAGCCTAACATGAAGGCGGCTATCGGTTTTGTTTTGTTAACAAACCGATTGTTGCCATCGGCAAAAGAGAAATTAACCACTTTTCTTTGCCACGTACGTTAGCGCTTTATATATATAGGTAAGAACACAGATGCATGAATAATAACATTACAAGTCGTACGAATCATAATAGGTACAATGGCAAGTAGTATACAGCACCAACAACAAACCTTTAGAGTACTTAAAGTAAGTGTTCAAAGGATTTGTCGTCCAAAACTATGCACGCTCTGCTCGTTGTTATTCATGCAACTGTGTTGTTGCGCTATTGAAAGTTTGTATTCCTTTAAACTTGTGGCACACACTGTATCTGGCGTGTCCTTTTCTTTCCCTTAATTCAGAGACTAAAAGCTCTTGTCGAAATCACTCTTTGTGTTTGCAATCCTATGTTCTATTGAAAACATAAGTTGCTTTTGTATGCCTGACCTAACCGTAAAATATGTAAACAACTTTTAGGGCCAACCTGTATTTACTAGTATTGAGAAACATAAAACTTATATTAAATCTAATCTCTTCTGAAGGATAAGGCTAGAAGATATCTACGTGTGCATGTACCTAAAAAACTTTAGAATGCACAAAAATAAAATCCTGCTTTGTAGTTTTGTGAGTTTATATATTTTATCATTGTTATTTCCCTTGTAGAAAATAAAAGTGTCGCTCCAGGAGATGTTTTTCGTTCGAAAACGGGCTGTTACAGAAAGTGTACCACTAAGCTTTTATAATCCTTCCTTTGAAACTTTGAATCCTTCTTTTCAAACTGTAGATATATTTAATCCCCTATTCTATTGTATTACCAAGTATTAACAATCTTGAATTATAAAATTTTAATACGACATAAGTAGCAGATAAGTCAAAGCAGTAGTGAAGTCTGAATGAAGACAGAATTTGATGAAGAAAATAAAACATGAGAATAATAACTTTTTTAAGAGTAATTTAAATAAACACTTAGAAAACTGCTTCCAAATTTGAAAAATAAATGAACAAAAACAAAAAGAGATTAAAAAATCCATACCAACTTAAATTCAAATTCACATAAATGCAAAGAAAACCAAACAAACTGAGTATGAAATTATATAGTATTTTTAAAAGCACGATAGTTAACACCTGTTGTATTACCCTCTCGGTGATGGTTCAGTTTATTGTAAATGGATGAGCTCAGGTAACCACATGGATCGTAGAAAGTGACCAAAAATCTCATTTTCCAATGTTTGGAAGTGCCATTTTAAAAGGTTACGTTTACGTTTACGTTTATTACTTTCACAATACTCATATTAATTAATTCGGCAGTTTCAAGAAGAGAGCAATTCCAAAAACTGTTCACTCGGGGAAACAAAAAAAACCCTTTATCTTTTTCCTATTTAATGTTTTTTCAACCCAATTTTTATTTAAGGTTCTTTACATCAGTAGTTTACTTGATGATCTTCTTCCGTTTTTATAGCTACTAATGAAGGCCGCGGTGACCTAGTGGTAAGGTCCCGGCTTTGTGAGCGGAAGGTTCCAGTTTCGAGACCCGATTCCACTGAAGATCCTCCATGTATGGGGCCCATTGCACGCTAAATCATACTTAGTGGCTGAATGCCCTCCCGTAGGTGTGGCGTGGAAATTTGGATAGGGGGTGCCAACTCAGGTGTCGTCCTCGTCATCTGACCGCGGTTCAAAATTACGAGGTTCGTCCCAAAATAGCCCTCGTGTTGCTTTAAAACGGGACGTTAATATAACTAAACTAAATAGCTAATAAAGAGCGTCTATATGAGAACGTTTGGTGCATGTTGTGTCGGTTTCAATTTGTTGGCGATTGCTCCCGTCTTCAAACTGGCGATTCAAATAAAGCTTTGATAATGCTTTGTTATTTCAATGGAAATTTAAAAAGCTTATTAATGTGTATGTAAATTTAGGTTAAAAATGACAATAATTTTCGTTTTAATATTGCTGATAATTGAAGTAGACTTGAAATGGAAACTTTATACAAAATATAACACAAAATTGACTTTTTTAAAGAAATTTGATAATTGAGGGCAGACAAACATTTTTGAACTAAACATGCACAGGTTTGCTATGGACGAGTTTCCTGTTCTATTTATTTTGGATCCACAGGCCGTTTTCCGGTAACCCTCCGATTTAAACAATCGCCAAATCCATTTGGATATTGTATATCAAAAGCCAAGTTCGAACCAGCTCTTTCTTTAGTACACAAAGCTTTGAATTTTCAGTTCATTGAGTTCGTTTAATTCTTTTTATTTAAAACGGCTAATTTGCAAATGGAACGATTGTAATTAGCTAAATCATTTGATTAAAAATTTAACCGCCTGTGATTATCTAAATCGTTTGGTTAACCTTCAACTGGGGAGATGCGGTCTCATATACCGCTAAGAATGGATTACTCATCACCCCTACTCTATTTTTAGTTCAATTGAATGGATTCGTCCTGTAGCTTCTCATCTTATGATCTTGACTCTATAAGGATATTTTTTGATATTTTGGTGCCTGCTAAATTTTTATATCCCAGCTATTTCTTTCCCCGCGGTTTAGCAGACCGCACCTCCCAGCTAGTGTTCCAATAATGCGAAAGGCTTAGAGAATGTTACTGAAACTTAATCCTCTGAATATTATCGAATCTTCTGATCTCCGTTATGACCAAGATCTTCAGAAATTTCTAAATGAAGTAGGAAGTATTTCAATGATGAGAATAATTGTAAAGAGCATTTTTTATGAAAGTTTACATTTGACTAATTCTAAATTATCCGAATTTGAAGATATGCTCAAATTATTATTATCAAAGAAATCTTTTTAAGTTGCCATTTTGAAACAAAACGAACAATTAGAAATCCTACTTATAGTATCATCAAACTTCAAGAATTTGTCCATGGCTATTTTGAATAGTCTATTGGATTTAAGTACTGTAAATTGATACATTTTGTATCAAAGTTATTCTGTAAACCCTATTATGAAGAGAATTCAGTTTTTAAAAGCCCTCGCAAGAGATTATTCCCCCTAAATATGAAGAAGAATAGAAAATTCAAGAATATATATATAAATCAAGAATTGCGAATGACAATGATGCGAATTTTAGGGAGTGATACGGAGGTGCAGGAGAGATTGATAATCCCGGAAGATCACCAAATTGGAAGACAGGAAAACATGTAATTTAAGTCCACCAAAGAAGAAATGGAAAACTGGATATTTATTCAAATTTTGTGAAAAACATGCATGTTTAAAATACCCTCTAAAATTTTGTTATGATTGTGCGCAAAAATCTGAACTGAAATAAATCCGTGTATAAACAAGTCAGTTTTCCAATGTCAATTTTTTTATTTTTTATATAATGGCTAATATTTACATTATATTATTTTTGTCATACATGTGGGTGTGATGGTTTGAAATGATACCAATCGCCCCACTTGAATTAACACAACTGTTTATTAATGTAAAGATGACACAAATAAGAGATCATGATGCTGAAATGTACAAATGCTTTGGTTACATGTTTTTGTTGAATCAGAAATGGTATCCAGTGTCGGAGAGTTCACTTCCCTAGCGTATCGAACCACTGTACTCAGACCAGGATTTCGCTTGAGACCGCCTACACGCAGTCATTTGCTAGACATTGTTAGATCCGGATTCTCCCCTTCGCGGGAGCTAAAAGCATTTGCAGTCTCCTACTCGAGAATTCACCTTTACTCCTCGGATCTCCTCTCTCGTCTTTCCCCTGACTCTGAGTGACATAGAGCCGTAACCGTATGAGAGTCGCTGCGCCATCTGGCGGTGACGGGTACAAATCCCACATACATAAATATAATATAAAAATAAATATCATCAGAAAAAGAAAAAAATATTTGTTTTTATAAGATTAATATTAGTTATAATATATATTTCAAGAAAAATGAATGTAGCAAAATAATAAATTCTTCTGCTAATAATATATTTTCAAAAATTAAAAAAAATTATATAAGAAAAATATCTAGAGAATATATAGGAAGAATTTCATACTGGTATTTTTATTAAACAATTTTATTTAAATTTTTAAAATATGAGGCCTCGTAGACCGCACCTCCCCAGTTAAGTCCAAAATTTTCACCTCTCCAGTTGAGGGTTAAAAGTTACAGCCAAACAAGTCTTATAAGTAGCCAAAAGGAGCGATAACGAACAATTATGACATCCTTTCCACAATATGAGGCTCTTATTTTAAGTAAACAGAGAGCTACAGGACTAGGAAAATCAAATTTAATATTTTCGGTTTTATCAGCGCTTTAGTTTTTTTATGGCTTCAGTATACTCTCTACTTTAACTCTCTTCTTCTACATTAATTAAGATCTTGGAACAGAATGCTGAAATTTTGAAAATTCACATTGACGAAGTATTACACTGGAAGTCGGTATAGCGGAAATTCTACGTCACCTCAAAAAAACAAAACAGAAAACTCGTCCATACATATATTTCTTTTATTTGTTTGTTTCATCGTCGCTTTAAAGTTTTAGAATTTTTTGTTCCTCCTACAGAACGGTTTCAATCTTACTCTGGGCTTCATGTATGTATTCAACTATCTCCACCATTATTATTTTTCTTAGTTAATGCATGTTCCACGTTTTAAAAAACTCACATTCCTTAACAGAATAAAAAAAAAGACGGTATCGCCTAAATTTTTTTCTCTAGTTACACAGTAATTAAATATGCATCTAGTTCTCGTAAAAATGCTTTTTTTTGTCTGCCTCTTTTAGATCCAAATTGATTTATGAGTTTCAATAGTAGTTAGAAATAAATTGGAAAATGTCAAGTATTCTTTTGCCTTTAAAATCCCAAAGAACATAAATTATGATTAAGCGGCTTAACTACACCCGGTTATGTATTTGCTCATTCTTAATGAAATTAGTGCCGCAACATTAAAAAAGACGATACACAGCACTGAATGAATTAGAAATCTATTTCTAGACATTACTGGATCAATATTTCTCAATTGTTCCGTCAGTCGACCAAAGTACAATCTACCATTAAATCTGTTGTTTAATTCCAAAAATATGAAATTTCTTTATGGAAAAAATTAAGCGAAAACAAAATGGGCTAACAATATGTAGTTTATTCTTTTGTCACTTATACAAGATTTGTTTAACATGAAAGCATTTTATTGCTCAAAACCTCTGCTTGAAATAAGAGTTGCAAAGAAACGAAAATTTTATCGGGATCAGCTTTATCCTTTTACATATGTTTTTTTAACCATGATAATGACTCTGTCGCTAACACTAACGAACGTTTGCAATAATCATAATTTTTGGCATTATTGTATAATTTATAATGAATGAATTTATTGTATGAACTTCATAATCTCCTCATTGTGATAAAGGAACATCATTCATTATTGATAAAGGAACATTTTTTACGAGATGACTGTATAGCATCTCTTTTGAGATTAAGATTTTTTCTGAGCTAATCTTTTTCACTTACGTGATTAAGGTATCCGACTGTGTTCGGAGACATTTTTTTGAAAAATAACAAATGTATATTTTTAATGTTATTTTTCAACTGCATATGTTTTAAAACTATGAAAATATTGTAAAATTAAGCTTTCAAAATAATATTTTTTTTAAAAAACTGAGAAATTTGAAGAAAAATGACTAAAATATTTGCCTTACGCTAACAGCCATAGACAAAATCATATTCTAAATATACATAAATCTTTGTAGAAGTACATTTTTATGACAGTTATCTGTGTTATGCTCTAAAATCTTTCTTATACTTCAAAATAGTTTTGAGATATAGCTGAACATAGTTACTGAACTGGTAATTTTTCATAAAAAATGCTGTTCGTCTATATTTAAACATTTAAAAATATTATTTGATTTTAAAATTGACCTTAGTGTTTAGAGGAAAACACCATCAAGAATACAACAGAAAGCAATCTCAGAAAATTTCATATCAATACTTGAATAACTTTTTGAGAAATCATTGCTACGGTCGACAGTTTTCCTCAAAAATATCTTATCTCAGAAAACACATTTAAAGTTTTCATGCAACTTAAAATAATGTTTACAGTTCGGTAATAAAACAGCTGTAACTCCATTTGTAATTCACGTAGAGTAAAAAGTGAGACAGTTTTAGAAAGCTGATTAAACAGGCTACAAAATTAAGTAATAAAATTTTTTTGATAATTTCATCAAAAACGACGATTTTAAACCAGTCGAATACTTTAAATTATTAAATTCCTCCTATTAATAAAAAGTTTGATAAAAAATAAATATGTCTACAAATATTCATTTGATTCTCCAGCATTCCTAACTAGTCTATTTTACCAAGTAACCTACTGTTAAATGTATACGATGGTTAAAAAAAATTAGAGAGTTTTTTTTATTGCCCACGCCGACCCTACCTACCCAAAGGGTGTAAAGCACGTGACGAGTCGGGGGAAGAAAAATTTCAATACAAATATTAAAGTAATACAATTCAACATAATAGAAGTACACAATATAATACAAAAATTAGGTAATACAACACAAAACAATATATGTAAAATAATACAATAAATGTAATGCAATACAAAATACAAATGTGAATATAAAAATAATAAAATACAAACAGCAAGTATAATAAGTTATTAAGAGTGTGTTTTAATGTTAGTTAAGAGAGTTTTTTAATGTTATGCCTTAAGAATACTTTGAAAATATTAAATTTAACTTTCCTATTGTTGTAGCTCTCAATGTGAATTTAAAACAAGAGCCTAATTTTGTGGAGAGGTTGGCATAATGATTCTATATCACTCTTTTTGACGGCATCCAAGGTTTGTTTGACGGTTAAATTTTTAATCAAACGATTTAGCTAATTCCAATAGCTCCATTTCGAATTTAAATGGTTTAAGAGCTTTTTTAACCGATTTGAAAAGAAAGGATTACACAATCTCAAAGAACACAGAATTCAACGTTTTCTTTAATAAAGAAAGAACTGATTCGAACTTGGCGATTGATACAGTTGCCAAATAGATTTGGCGATTTCTTAAATCGTAAGGTTACCTGAAAACGGCCTATGAATCCAAAGTATGCAAACCAGGAAACTCGTCCGCATCTACCAACCTGAAGATTTCTACTATTTGAAACTTCAATGTTTTCATCCCGGTGTGTGAATATGGTGACTGACTCGATATGCAGCTCCATTTTTTTTTTTAAATTTTGGAACCAATTACGCTTTAATCGGAATAGAAATCGAATTGTGTGAGACGTATCAACTCCAATTTTGTTTCCATTTTCTTTTGCAGATTTTCATTAATCGGGTTCCAGAAACACTTTCTCTTTGAATTTAAGCATCCTTAATTTTAGTTAGAGTGGATTTAAAAAGTGTATAACAGTAGGAAAGGGTCCATATTGTACAGAATGATCCAACGTTATGTAAGAGCAACAGCAAACAACAAAGTAAAAAAATGTACAGTTATAATATTCAGTACGGGACACTTAATACTGAATTTCAGTTAATTCAAAATTCTTCCTGCAGACCTAGGCATCAATTCATTTTACACAATCTTTACTATAGCATATTGAAAAAACTAACTATGGATAAAAAACTACCAAAGCATTTAAGGCTATATATTGGATAAAAGTGGAAATATGGTTATAAAATTATACCTTACATGCAACAGTACTTTAAGGCTCCAAAAACAAACTTCACTCATAAAGTCCACATATAAAAATTTCTGAAATGAAAAAAAAGGAATGTAAAATGCATTTAAGTTTGAATGATGCAAGCTTCAGCAAAAAATAGAAGTCCCTAAATCAGCAAAAGGTAAAATATTCAACTCATTCTTGAAAAATGAAGGCTTTATTCTTAAAAGAGAAAAAATAAAAATGGAGAAAAATTGCATATGATGAGAAAGAACCGAATTTGGTAAGGAAACTTTGGACTTTATACAGTAAGTACAAGTGGAGACATTTATGACAGAGATTAAAATGCAAGCTCTAAAACACACTGAAATATGAAAGTGATTTCAAATTAAACCGAATAAAAATATAAGGCGTCATTCAATGGCCTGATGAGAATCAGAAATCTCCTGTACAGATTGAATAATATATATATATATATATTATTTTAGTCATCATACTGGATCTTAAACCACAGAAATCAAATTCCAGCTTACTAGGAGGCTCCATCCCTAGCTCACTAACTCTTGCTAATCCTCAGAAGGACTGCTTATCAATCCTCCCAGGTTTGATGTGCAAACCCTTCTCGCTTCGTTAGCTACAATAAGGACGCTATGCATCCTGTAAAACACATTAATGTTTGACCTTAATAGATTTCTTGCCAAGCGCCAAAAGTTAAAAAGCTTGCGAAAAGGGGGAAAAAAATTCGGGATTAAAAATACTTTCTTCTTATTTTTGTGTGTGTATATTTGTAAATAGATAAGTTCACATTTAGAAGTTATTAAGATCTTTAATTTGCACCCACCCTTTTCCAAATGTTGTTAAGCCAAATAATTAGGATTTTGCCATCTTTAAAGAACAAATTATTTTTCGCAAAGTTAATAGCAATTTTTTAAATTTATGACTCTCTTTTCTTCGCAACTTTAATAACATTCTTACGTTTGGAAAGTGAAATCGTCTGCTATAGATGTTGCGAAATCCTATAGCTAAATAACGCGTTTTTTGGTGGACGTACAAGAGAAATATTTATACAGGTGACCATAACTTATAGATTGGACAGCATACTGAAAAAAGGAATGGTCTCTCTCTAATCAAAGCAGAGAATATTAAATTTATTCTAATAAACTTTTGTTTCTTTTTGCTTGGTTCATCGTTATTTCATTTGCTGAAACGGTATTTTATAGGAGACACGTAATTTACTTCGAAATCCGTGTATCAAATTCGGTCCTAATTTCCTAGCCAGCTTAAATCCTCAAGCTTAGTACAGCAATGGATTTATTAAAAAATGCCATCATTGTACAAAATTTCGTCACTTTTTGATAAAAGCTAATCCATTCTCAGTTTTAATTATTAAGCTTCTGTAGCATTAGGAATAAGCTATAATGGACGATTTTCCTGCTTTGTTTGTTTACATTTAAGTGCCTGTACTAAGAAATTCCGGTGTAATGCTAAGTTGATGGAATCTTCAAAGCGGAAGTCCAACGTACAAGCAGATAAAGTCAAGGTTTTTAATGTAAGTAAACAAACCATAAAACTCGTCCATAACGAGGAATAATGCCCAAAATGTTGTTAAATTTAAATTACAATTCAATTGCAGCAAGTCAGTGTTTCACTAATTGATCGTTTTAACGTTCTATTTAAATAAATTATTCACATTAGAAAGTAAATTCTTAATGCAGCTTTCAAACCCTTGAACTTTTCGAAATTTCTCATTCAACAAAGCAAGAAAGGATTTTTGAAAATGACACAAGCTAAAAAAACACTAGGATCTCCTTCACTTTAATTTCCAGAGATTCTGAAATGAATACTAAACAAAATAATATTTCTTGTTGTTCTTAATAATTAACAAAATAAAATTCTTTCAAGTATCATCTGTTTCGAAGAATGGGTCACAGCTGTCCACTTATCTCTGTTTTTACGTTAAATGAAATAAAAATTCACAGCAATATGAAAAGAAGCGGGTAACAGAAAATCTGTGAAGTGTATCTCTTTTCTTAGGAGAATCCATTCGCACATAATGAGTTTTTACATTCCTTTTACAAATACAAGAAACGACTTTTATCATTCGATAACTTTTTTTTTTCAGGCACATAAATTTTTACTTGCTGTTAAAATCTTTCATCACTTAAGTTGTTGAAATAAATTGCGTGACAATTTTTCCTTCTTCCAGAAACTAGAATTGGAATAAAAATTGCGAACCAGATTGTGTCCGAGATAAAAACCTTTCGCTAGAGAAAGAAGGAATTATTTATCGTCTGCCTTTTTTATTGTTTTACGCATTTGTTCCTTTTACTGAAGGAGAGAAATTTATAACTTATTTATTTTTTTCCATTTAATATTGCATTCTGGAAATTGTTGCTAAATTTGTATTAGTCTTTCTCTCTCTCTCCAGGGTTTCTCAAAAAACTTAAAAGTGAAGAAAAGAAAATTCTTTCTAAGATAAAGTGATAAAAGTTTTTATTGATGTTTCGTTTGTGAAGGCATGGAATATCTCGAGGGAAAAGTGCTTGCAAAAAATATTATAATCACAGAAGTATAGTGGTTTAAAGTAAGATTGTTCCAAAGTTCGTTATCGTTCTGAAAATGCCTGTATTATTTTGCTTTAACTTTGGCCCCAGATGATGCTGTAAAACTCAAATTTAATATTATTTTATCATATTAAATATTATTAAATTTTAATATTATTTTGCGTTGAGATGGAAGAAATGCATCAAAATGAAAACTCTTCAATATCTGGAAATCAAAACAATTAAAAATAAGAAGGCTTTGCGTTTAAAAATTGGAGTAAAAATCCGTTGGTGTAAATTTCTCCAGCTTGTAGATGAAGAATATTAAATGTGTGTTTATTTAAATCTTTATCTGCATAGAAATCTGAAAGTTTTTATTTTAAAAGAATTGATTTAGAATGAGAAGGAAAGATTAAGGTTTGAAGAAAGGAGCTTGTTTAAATAAAGCGAGGAAATTCTACTGATATCTTATACTAGTTATAAAAATACTTTTCTGTGATCAGAAAAATTTTCACTATTGAAACTAAATTTAATTTCAGAATTTCAATACTGTGCCCGTAATCGAAAAGAAATAATCTTATTTTTTTACTTTTGTTTGCTTGGAAACGGAAAATTTGCATGCGCAGTTTATTTAAATTCATATATGGATCTAAACCTGAACACAGTCAAATTTTGGCTTCTTTTTTAAAATTTTTTATCTTTAATAACACCCTATTACATTCAAAATGATCTTAATTTAAAAATGAAACTTGCATTTCAAAGATTAATTATTCCTATTTAGGGCACTCTTATTCTTTTGATTCCTTGGCAAAATTGCAGACGTATATAAACGAATTACATTTGTATATCTCGAAAATAGTCTTGTATTAGGAACAATATCATAATTATA
Organism: Araneus ventricosus; assembly: GCA_013235015.1. Taxonomy (NCBI): domain Eukaryota; kingdom Metazoa; phylum Arthropoda; class Arachnida; order Araneae; family Araneidae; genus Araneus; species Araneus ventricosus. Next base: position 37,197 of record BGPR01007105.1, on the reverse strand, counting down.
TTCTGCATAAAAAGTGCTTTTCAGTTTAAATAGTTTTCTGAATTTCAAATGACAGATCTTTCTAGCGAAAATGGTCGATAAGCGAGAACATTTAGGCTCTTTGCATAAAGCTTGTGAAATTTTCAATGGAAAAATGGTAAAAAATATATAATATTGTTACGAAAATCGTCCTGTGAGTGTATGGTGAAAGCAGTCCAACAAAGATGATAATGGAGAATGACACTTTATTTATGAATATTCCGGAAAACACAAAGCACAAGAAAAAAGAAAAAACAGCACTCGTACAAATTAGCAGCAGAAACAGACAGCAAATCACTAATAATAACAATAACAGTACTTTCTGTAGCGCTCAGCTTACCAGCTCGCATTGCAAATAAAACTCCAAAGAGACTCTCTAAGACCTTCAAATACACACCCTCCTCTTAGAATCTCCGGGTATTTATACCTTTACCGATAGGGCGTGACGTCACATGGAAGTTTCTAGCAGGGCCTCCATATTTCATCTCTTAATACAAATAGAAAGATTATTATTGCATTTTCTGGAACCTTTATTTTGTCACCAAACTCACCAAATTTGCCGCCAAAATGGTTGACAAGTTTGTCGCCTAGATCAGGAGTCATTGTCTTCCATTTCCCCGGAATCCAATAAAACCCTCTGCAAATGTCTCTTCCCAACCTTAAAACTAATATTGTTAGGAAACGACATTACAGGTTCAAAGAAAAGAAAATACCATTTATGTATAATAATTCTATAATTCTAATCCTATAACAATTCTATAAACTGCAAATGTTGTGCAAATGTTTTTAAGGGTTAAAAACCGTTTTTAAGGGTTCCTACGACTGTTAAATCTCGACAATTTTCGATTTTATGAAATAATGAATATTATTCCCCTGTCTTTTCTGTACAATTTAAAACAACCCGCGTTAAAAAATTCCCATAAATATGAAAATTATGAAGGAAAATGTATCAGCTTTTCAACGTAAACATTGAATATGACCATATTTTTACAGCTCCATATCTCAAAATTTGTTTTTTTGATGTTGCCGCACGATATCTCAAGAACTATTGAATATTTTTACATAAAATTTGTACTGGATATATATTGTACTATGTTTTACAAACTGAACCACAGTTTTGCGCATATTTTCACCTAAGAATTTTTTTTTGGGGGGGGGTGTAGAAATGTTGAAATTTTCACAATTTTTATTTTAAATTGGTTTATAAAATAGAAATTAATTCTTAAAACAGACTGTTTGGATTAATAAGATATCCAAAATATTGTGTTTAGACCAATATTTTATCCGTAATCATGCTCGCAAGGTGACTATTTCACTTTTCTTCCAAACAGTATCCCCATATTTATTACTCTCTCAAATAAATACATATCAATATTAAGATTTGAAAATGTGTATACAATAACAGAAAAAACAGATATTTTTCTAAGGAAAAAAGTTAGTTTTGAAATGTTTTGTTTTAGAGATATAATGTATCGAATTTGACAGTCACCCCCCCCCTTCTTCGGAGTTTTAAAAGGCGTATGTCCCCTTAAATAAAAATCCAAAAGTCGTTTAATTAAACTACCGTGGACGGAATTTGAACCACGAACAGAGAGATTTACAGTCCAATGCTCTACTAACTGAATCACGGTGCGGCTGTCCAAGTTTCTTTTTTCGGCAATATATTTTAAAACTTATAAATCCTGAATAGGTATGCATAGATACTATAGAAAAAATAGCAAATTTGCTGTAAAAAATATATAGGTATACACAAGCTATACTTTCACATTTAGTTTTAGATTGCGAGCTCGAATAAATATCCCATATCCTCTTAAAACGCGGGGAGATTTAAATGAGAAAATGGGAAATTTTGTTTTTTTCAAGTCATTCGATGATAAGGTCTGTTGTTGCTTTTCACTACTCATAGTGTTTCTATTCTTGTCCTTCTTCACAAACACTTAATAAGCCATCATTACTGGGGTGATCCAAAAGAAAGGGACATTAAAAACTCTTTAGAATGATTACCTCATTTGCCCTTTCATTTTATCAGCATTATTTTGAATCGCCTGTATTTATCATCCATATGAAACACGACACATTTAGCTATTTATTTTCTTTGAATGGAGTGTGGGTCGAGTAGAGGAAGGTTAGCAATGCATTTTGCGATAGAAACCTGTAAACAAATTATTATTTGATTGAATATCGAATTTCCATTCATGTTTCTTCATCGTCGTCTGTCCACACTTCAGAATTCCGATGTTTGTGATTAAGTCGTGATCTTCAATATGGGTTGTTAATTCAACTGATCAATACATCAGACTTCCAGGAACATGTACAGTAGACTCTCTCTAATCCGAAACTCGTTACTCCGACACTCCCACTAGTCCGATGCACCTGTTGGAACATGCTACTTGGTGATGAGTCATTCTTTCCTGTTAAAACTTGAAACCTTCCCCCTTTCATGATTTTTTATTGACCCCCTATAGTCCGGACACTCTCTATAATCCGACAGGTGTCCGGTCCCATATGTGTCGGATTAGAGAGAGTCTACTGTATTTGTGAAATTAATCGTTTAGATACTCTTGATAAAACTAATATCCATTAAATTCCCATGTTAATTTGTAACCATAAGTGAGCTACCCCCTTTCTGCCTTGACATCCGGAATGAAAGTCGTCACAACATGAACACAGGAAAAAAGGATGGAGTCCTAAGGGCCATCGTAAGCCGTGGCCTAAACCCTTCAAAAGGAGGTACAGTAGTCATCGAAATGAATGGACACCTCTGTAACAATGAAATAAATTATCGCATCTTCACAAAACTAGTGTCGAAGTTAATGGCTCAAGAGGGCAGGTTTATTCAGATAAAAAAAACTGATTAACAGAGTTAATTAACAGCTATCTCGGAATTTTCCCATTACGCGTATCTGTTTTTTTCATAGAATCGACTCCCCGTCAAAAAATTAGCCTCCCATAAATTTTTAGACAGTTGTGATGATAATTTAGAGAGTTATAGGGTTTTGAAAAATGGCGTTTCCCATGTTAAATGAATTTTAGGAACTTTTGACGATATCTCGGAAAATATTATATATTTATCAAAACTTTTTTCATTCACTAAAAGGACACTAATTTTTTACACTAAGTCATGAAAAATCTTCATTAATAAAAAAAATTAATTTAAAAAAAATTAATATGACTATGAAAAAAAGTGAATTGTAGCATAGTAAAGTTTTTACATCAGAGCAAAGCTGAGACGTTATAATGCCGGTATCCAAAAATTCAAGTGCATATACAGTAGAGTCTCCCTACAACGAAGTCTCTCTACAACGAATTTCTCCCTATAACGAAATTTTTAATCGGAATGTTAAATAACATTCAAAATATTCTCCATATAACGAAGTGGTTGTCTCCCTATAACGAATTTTTTCAGAGGTTTATCTTCTCGGTTTTTGTCATTTTTGAAGAAAGTTGATAGTTTCTGTGCAACCAATTCGCTCACACGTGCCTGTTTCTGGAACCACTCACTCTTAAAATGTGAAAATTTTTCTGAAATATAACATCACGAAATGCAAAGTAATGTAAAATAACGAAATTTTTCAAGTAAAATAAACGTAAGTACATACTAGTACATATAATTCTCTAAATTGCTGAATTGTCTTAACTTTTGAGCATTTTATTTATACAATAAAAATTAGTATAATTTGAAAAAATTTACAATATATATATTACTTCATTTTTAATTGAAAATCATAATTAAATACATTTGAACTTATCGCACCTATTGAAAAGTTTGGAACGTTTACTTAAATAACTGCAAAAATCTCTAATCTCAGTATAACGAAATTTTCTCTATAACGAATTTTTCAATTGGAACCAATCGATTTCGTTATAGGGAGACTCTACTGTATATAATAGTTTCCGAAATATTTACAAAAACTACAAATTCCCACTCTTGACAAGAAACGCCCACTTTTTGAGGGACTGTATAATATATTTATTTGCATTTATCGCTCTACTTTTCATGAAGATCGTGTTTCATGAGAACCCTATAACTCTCGAAATTATCATCACAACTGTATAAAAATTTATGAGGAGGCTAAATTTTCCTGGCGGGGAGCCGATTCAGCGACAAAAAATTGATAGGAGTAATGGGAAAAATCCGAGCTAGCTGTTAATTAACTCGGTTAATCAGTTTTGTTTTATCTGAATAAACCTGTCCTCTTGAGCCATTAACATTGGCACTAGTTTTGTGAAAATGCGATAATATATACCAGAATTACAGAGGTGTCCCATTCATTTCGTTGACGACTGTGCGTCCTGTTTATCAGAATGGAGGTAATTCGACCCCAAACCATTAAACTGTGCATTCGCGATTTTTCCACGCCGCGGAAATTCGGTCGCACCGCACCAAAACCCGTCGTCAATGTGAAAATCAGATGAGAGCGTGGTGTGGCCGAAAGTTAGAAAATCCAATTTCACTTGAAATCCATTTGGACTGAAGGGCCATAAATGCTGAAATGCTACCGGTGTAGATACGTGGGGAAGGGGAGGAAGGCTCTTTCGCACTAAGGGAAATCGGAGATAGGTTGGCGATTTGTAGGCGGAGGAAAAAGTAGATGCAGTAGGGGATCAGACTGCCCGTTGGTGATGGGTTTGAGGTTTGCTTGGAACGGCCTGTGAAAGACCTACCTAAATGGATCGGGTATGGAGCTACCACGACATTGGCGTGAAGTGGATTGATCGTAAATGTCCAGCTTTATTATACCCACTACGGAAGACAGAACCTGCTTACTTAAAGGGGTGACTTCTCATCCGCGTACTCGTGGTGCCCCCGGAGGGTTATGCTAGTATGCAAAGAAAAGCTAAAGTATGTTAATTTGTCAGGAGAAGGACGGATACATTAATAATGAAAAAAAGTTGCCAAAGTCATTTGGTATAAATTAAATGCGGTTAAAACTATAATTTATTCATGTAAAGATCTCTTTAAATCTTCAAACCAGTAATTTTTCTTCTATGGTTTCTTTAATTTGAAGTAAGTAACTGACCCTTCCAAAAAGTATAATATATTAAGTATTTAATAATATTGTTATTCAAATGAATTCGCTTTTGGATTAAAATTTAACTCAATTTCTCCTGAATGTTGGAAACGGGAAATAAATCAGAAGAAAAAAGATAGACTAAAGATACTTATATTTCATTAACCTTTCTAGTAACTTTTAAAATAAAAGTTTGAACTTCTTATAGATTTTGCATTCATTTTTTTAAATTCTCGCCTGTTCAACACAGCTTCGTTCATTACTTCGCCTTACACTCAACTTAAATTGAATGTCAAATTTAACGTAAGAAAAACTTAGAAACTTATTTATCTAAGAACCAATTACGGTAAACAAAGTTGTAGGCGGTAAAAAATTAGAATTTTAATAAAACTTCTACTAAAAACTCCCTAAATATATTTATCCTTTCATCCATAAAATATTCTAAGATACCCATAAACACACCGTTTTCAAAACAACCTCTCGACAACTAACAGGTAGAAACTTCGTTTTTTAATAATGGCTGGCTGTTCATGAAAGTGTGTCTTGTTAGCTTTTTCCCGAACTAGCAGGAAAGTAAAAAGTATAAGATATAGTAACGCATCTTGGCTGGGATGTTGATATTTGCAATTCAAAGAGTAATGAACCGAGTAAGAAAATAAATTAGGGTCAAGTTTATACAGAGAGGGCTTATAAGCATTGAGAGAAAATATTTCGTGAAAGATTTAAACAAAGTAATCTTTAATTATGGGAGTTAATTGATGACATAAAAATTCCGATGATCGGTAACTTTAATAGCATAATGAAAATTATACCATTAAGATTTCTCAGTATTTAAAATGAGGCAAAATACAACAAAAAAATCAGCAATTAACTTAATCAATGCATAATTTAACAGTTAAGAAAACAATAATTTTCCATCAGCTGTAACACTTATGGTGTAAATTCTTTTCGCTGACAAATTAATTTAAGTTGCTATTTTTTTGCACCAATGCAAAATGATTTTCTTTTGCATTGTTACAGAAAGAAGTGTTTAATGCAATAAATATAAAAAACAACTCTATAATAGTTACTGAAAGTTCTTGGAATCGCATTGTCAGTCTATTTGCTAATATTTTTTTAACCCTTTAAAGAATTTTTTCCAATAGTAATATAACAAGTAATATGAAAAAAACAAATTTAAGTCAATTCCTACTTAGGTCAACAAAGAAAAATTCTATTTTAGAAATTTTTTTCTCCGATATAAAACTAAAATTAATTAATTAAATTTAATTAATGAATTAATATTTGAAAAACCTGTATTAACATCAAGTGTCATCCACTACAAGTTTTAAAAAATGTATTCGAACTTGAGTGGATGAATAAAAAGTATTTCATTAACGATTGAAAATTTGAACAAGATATGTAAAAATATATAGGGAGAGTGTGAACTAATAGTAGGAATTGAATAAAATAACTTTCGAATTGAAATTAATTTAAGAAGAGAAATTCATTTAGCTTATTGAATGACATTAATTTTTTGTTAATTAATTTTATTAGTTGATAATTAATTACGAAGTCAAGGTACTTCGTTATGGTTTTTGATAAGAAACTGGAACATCCAGATTTTTGTCTCATCGAAAAATTAGGAGACACCTTACGGCAACCTTAAAAAATGATGAATTTGGTGGTAAGTATACTTACCACGGCCTTTAGCTTAAAAAGATTAAAACAACTAAGCTTGTTTTAACCCTGTCTAAAGAGTCTGAAAAACAAGCTTAATTGATGTGTTTCATGACGGCGAATTTATCTCAAAGAATGCAAGTTGAAGAGATTCTAATATCAATCTTTCATGAAAGACTTCCTGTCAATTTGCAGAAACTTTCGGAAAAGTTTGTGTAGACAAAAAATAAATGTTCTGATTTAAAGAGTTCTACTTCATAATACTCTTTTTCAATACAGCAGAAGGATCAATTATATGCCACTTTTTACGTATTTCATTCACTTATAAATAGATAGTAAGAATTTTTTTTCCTTTTCTATTTGAAGTTCTATTGATTTTATTTTTTCATCGAAGTTTTTCAGCTCTATGTATTCCTTAACTCGCATTTACGCATTATCTGGAGTGAAAAAAATGTAAAAATCACTCAAGCTACCGAAAATAAATAAAATGGAAAAGAAATCGTTTGAAAAGCTTAAAGAATGAAAAAAAGATCGCTTGGAGATCGGAAAAAAAAATCTTTTTTCTCTGGACTTTTTCATCATTCTTTTCTCAGATACAAAGTTAATACTACAAGATTTCGGTCGGTTTCAGTCTGAAAGCTGTTAACGAAAGAATTACCTTTCAACATTTTGTTAGACTAACTCTCGAAGCATTTGTCTCTTTTGCTCTCAAGTTCTCACAAAAGTTTTGCACTAACTAATCTAATTGGTATGTTGTAGTTGTTTTTTTTTTCTGATGTCTTCTTCAAAATTGAAGATTGAATATCCTTTTCTTCTCCTTACTGGATTTTGTTGTACATTGATTTTTTACCGTGTATTTAGACACGGTAATGAATTGTGTGTCATGTCTCGAGGCATTAAAATTTCACAGAGCACGATGTATAGACCAGGGAGTAGAAATTTTTACTTGGCGAAAATCGAAAGATTTTAACTGTCATTGTGAGTTTTACCCGGTTTTAAATGCCGATGGTTTATTCAACCTGAAAATTCCTTTTAAATATCAGGCTTTTTCATTTCCTGCATAAGAACTTGATTAATTCCAAGAAATTCATGAGATTTCTGTTTAAGAGGGTCTCAGTGCATTGCAAATTACTTTAAAACCATGTTTAATCTTTTAATTTATAATTTTAATTTAGCTATTTGTTATCCTTATTAAGGTATGTGCCTACCTTCGGAGCACTTTTTTTGAAAAAAATTAAATTTTTATTCAGCACTTATGTTTTCAGTTATAATGGTGTATAAAACTGTTAATTCAAATGCCATTTTAAAGAACAAATTTTTTATTTTCCAAATTTTGACCATTTTTGGTCAAAATTTAGTAAATATTGACGTTTACGCCAAACTTCCTATAACAAATTCTAATGAATGTATTTCCCTTTTTCTTTCAATAATATATTTGGTATACATTTACCTGTGTTATGAAGCAGAATATTTAGAGTATCTCTTAAAGTTACTGAGATATACTAAAGTTTGTGTACGCAACAGCTTTTTACAAAAAAAAACCCTATCACTTTTTCAAATAAAAACAGCTTTAAAATAAATAATTATGCACTTTAAGCTATATTTGAGGTTCATAACATACCTAGAGATGTATAGAACACTGTGATTAAATTTTATTTGAATATCTTAAAATCTTTTTAAGAAATGAGATTTTTCGTAATCCAAAAAAATGAAAATGGCTATTTTCCAGAAAACGCAAATGAAGATTTTAAAGTCTCACAAAAAATTATATACATATTTTAACAACTTAAAATTCACAGTATTTGTAATTTAAGCCTTCTTTGACTTAAATTTAAATCAAAATTAATTTAAAATTAACTTTAAATTTTTTTTCTTGATAATTTTGTTTCTCGTTCGACTTGCCGCTTCGATTTCTTAATTCTCTCAATATCAATTTCTATGTAGTTTTTTTAATAATTTCTGGTTCAAGTTTGACATTAAGATGGTTAAATACAGTCATCAGCCTTATATCGCCTGAATTGAATAATTAAACTACTATTTTACTAAAGAATAACAGTGTTTGGTGTGAACGAAATTTTCTTTAGGCAAAATATCCCGTAACTAGAGAAACAGTTGCCAGATACGCCTAGAACAATAATAAAAAAATAAATATAACTTAATTCGATATTTAAAAAGTAAATTGTACATTCACATTGTCTAAGAGTAAAGAAATAGCTGTTTAGATGTGTTTTTTGCATTTCTATGGCTTAGTTTCGGTTTCGAAAATTTCACTTCTGGTTCATAATTTAGGCAATAACTTTGCTTCTAACTATCTAAGAAACTAAAGTAAACTATTTTTGGAATCCTAAATGTATGGACTTTAATACAAAGTAATAAAAAAAAATTTCGAAAATTTTCATAAAAACGTCGATTTTAGGGTAGGCACGTACATAATAAAATGAATTATTCGTGAAATTGTAGCGGTTACAATTCACTGCCTTCTCCTTTCTATGGTAGGTGGCGCTACTGGAGCCATCTTTTTCCCATGATACCTCTCTCATTCTAGTCTGTATACTTGTCTTGTGTTGTTGTCTGTTTTCGTTGATTTTCTTTAATGTTCTGTGCTGTGGAACGTAGCCTAATAAAAAATGTGTTCCTGAAATTGAATTGATCCTTCAACAGCGGCATTCCATATAAACGTGAGTCTCGTCCCTCTACAAAATTTGGTTTGCATCATTGCTGAAATGAAACAATTGCTCTTATGACAGCATTCGTTGGTGAATATTTTAAGAGAAAAACAGTTTTTTCTAACATATTCTTAAGATACTGGACAAAAATATGCAAACAAAATTTCATAATAATAGGCAATGTGTGATTAGGAATTATATAACCTACATGCTTTTGCCATTCACTATAAAAATTGTACTGACAAAATGCTTTCTTTGATATTTAAGTTATGCCAAATTTTAGCTCAAATCTTTTCAACGTAAATAGTTTACTTAAACTCATACTCTGTTTTCATCATAGAAATAACATAATGACACTAACTTTTTTTCTCAACTATAGTCATAGGGTAAGTTTTTATTTATGAAGGCTAATTTTAATATAGCCTGATGGCTAATAATTTTAATCAATCTTATTAGCGTTTTGATATTTGTGTTTTTCCTCTTTCTTTTGAAAATGTGTACAGATCTTCTTTGTCCTTTGTTTGGGAAATTTCGGGCTAAGAGAAGCTATGTTTGGCTTCATGCTAGCTTCTTAAATAATAATTTCCCAATTATTATTTTGAATCCATTTTGAATAAAATTCTTAGCCCTTGAAAAAATGGACTAGAATGGATTCCTTGTTTTGCTTTTGGTTTTATTCGATTACCTCTGAGGTTTTTTGTTGTTGTTGTTTTTTCGGCTTTCTTTGTATGATTTTGATTTCTATTGTTCTCTGTTTTTTTGTTTTGCTGCATCAATTGTACGCTACTTACACATTGTATACATTTTATATAATTTTATTTTCTATATTTTATTCTATAAATTTTATTGCTTATAAATAAAAAAAAAGGTGTTCTTGTTTAATGTTTAAGTTAAGATTCTTTTTTAAATTTATTCTAATTTTTCTAGTTGATTTTTTTAAGCTCTATAATGACTCTAACTTTTTCTAACTTTAACTAAGTTTCGATAGCTCTATGTGAGTACTGCCCCATGTATGGGAGCATATAAAGAACCTTAACGCAGTTACCCCCCCCCCCGGCCTGCCTTAGCATACGGGACCTCTGTATGACAGCCACTGCACTAGCTCGAGTACTGAAGCTGGAGTCGTAATAGTCATCACCGACCACGGCTCGACCCCTCCCGAAGAAGGTACGTACTATGACTGGTGGGAGGTAACTCGACCGCCCACTATTGCTGCACCCCAGGGGAAGCGAGAACCCGCTTACTTAGGTCTGGTGCACACCAGCCGATTTGTGTCGTTGAGCAGTAAAATATAACAATAGTAACCCACGTTCCCCCTTTGTTGCTTCACAAGGGGGAAGGGGGTTACTATTGATATTTTTATAGCTTCAACGATAGGAATCGTCTAGTGTGCACCGGGCCTTATCCAGGGCATCTCATCCGTATACTCGCGGTGCATATAAAGTCTGGAGCGTATAAAGAAGTCGAACCAAAATTATTCTCGATCGTAGCCCCAAATTGTATTTGCTGGAAATTTAGTAAATCAAAATATAGATTTTCTTTCCATCTCATTTATTAAAAAAGCGGGAAAGTGTCTCTAGTATTGTTGTTAGCCATTTAGTTTCAATTTCATATCAAATTATTTACCAATAAAAGGAAATGCAGTTTCATTTGAAGAGGAAATTGGCTTTGAGGGGAAATGTGGAAACGAACACAAATCTATTAGAATAATAGAATCTAGTAGAATCTATTTTGTTAAACTTCCAATAAACTCGACAAGCTTGTGAAAACCATTTTGCTACACCATTATTCATGCCTTCTGCGTTGTTGCGATCAAACTTTGAGGATGCACAAATCCTTACGCAAACATATTCCTTCATCGACCTCCCAGTAACACATTTTCGTCTCTAAGAAGGCGAGAAGATTCCTTTTTCTTCATTACAGCCAAATCTGGGGTTTCTTAATCCACTTAAAAGCACGAAGGGAAATAAATATTGGATCAGGAATCCATGATTAAGCAACAAAGCTTTGTTCACTTTGATACATGGAAAGAGATAAGTTAAGCTTAGGGGATAAATTGCTAAGCGATAAATTAGCAACCTGAATTGAAAATTAATTCAATACTGCGGTCTTTATTCGAGCTGGTATACAAATGCCTGTAAATTTCCTGATTGTTATCATACCCGAGAATGATTATTGCTTTATCCAAGCCACGTGAGTTCGACAAATCGTGCATGAAGGCATCCGAAGACTGCCATACATTTTAAACCTGTTTAGCACCCATTGTCTAGCTCTCTCTATACCGCCTCTTATTAATCTTGCAATATCGGAATTTTGGGGAGACATTTTACGAAAACAAGATAGGAGCATAGGTCACTGGATCCTAAAGCAAATCTCATCAGGGACATCATCTTTAATCACGGATGGAACGTTCAGAATTAAAGTGAACCTACAGTGCCGTTCGAAATTATTAGAACGCTGCAGGAAGTTTTACACTTTTCAATAAGAAAATAAATTTATTATATGTAAAGAGTAATGAATATTTCTAAATGTTATTCAGAATGTACGAGGTTATTAGGAAGCTAAATTCTGGAATATAATAATGCCTGCACCCGACAGATGGCGCTAATCTTCCTATATGGTATGGTGTCTGTAATGACTGAAGAATGCGTGTTAACAGAAAAGTCCGTATGGTGAAACGCTGACAAGTGTAAATCTTGAGATAAAGATATTTAAGACTATAGAAGGACCAGCCGACTGTGAAATTCGTTCTGTAATTCGCATTTTGAATGTATGGAACATGCGACCATGCAAAATCCATAGACAAATCGTGAGATGTACAGAGGTGCCGTTATGAGTGATTTAATACTGATGGTGTCATTTTATGGCACAACAATGCCTGGCCACATTCCGCTCGTGTGACTCAACAGCTCATCGAGTCCTTTGACTGGGAAACAAATGAACAGTGGCGGACTGGCCAGATTGCCAGCTTGCCAGATGGCAAGTGAGCCCTTAAACATAAGCTGATATGGGCCCCCAGGATCTGTGAAAGAGAGATAAAGGGAAGAATTTTTTTCTAGAGAAATTCCTGCGTCTTTTCTAAAGCAAACAAAATAGCAAGTAGTTTTATGTTCTTCACACAACCTTTTCTTTCTGTGTAAGGTCGGGACGCAATGACCACTCATATCACCCCGACAAGATGGAAGAGTGACCCCTCTGAGCAAGAAGACTGCAGTCCTTGGAAATGTCTAAATAACATTCTTTTTTGTTGTTAGTGCTTTTTGCAGTAGTAAAACTGACTGAGAACCGAACAAAGAAAATAGTCTACTTCGGACCCTCTGAAACTTACAAGGGGAGGGGGAATCATGTAATTTGACAAAATGGCATCCGTGGGACCTTTTCCTTGGAGGTAAAAGGCTCTTACTTTCGTGGGTGTGGGGAGTGGTATTCCTGTTCAACAAAGAAAGAGTAGAAAATGCATAGCATATCTTAGAAAAGGAGAAAAAAAGACTTAGAGGGGTGAACTCAAATTTTCCCTATCTTTACATTGCTTTTCTAGTATTAAATACTGACAGTGGCGAACAGCTGGATAATTCATCTTATTAACTGTATGGATTAAATTATGCCAGTCAACTTTAAATTCGCCAACTTATTTAATTTTTGGTAAGCTGAAGTCATTAATTGTTACAAAAAGCCCAGAAATAAATTAGTTAAAAAACTGGAAAACAGTGGATAGGAAATGTATTAATATTTGAACTAAATTTTGATGTAGTACGTTTCGCATCTGATGAAATTAATGACTTAGGTTTTTACATTTAGCAGATGAAAAAAGGCTAAAAATCTTGAGAGTCAATGAAGTTATTTTTTTTATTGGTCAAGCATAATTCTAATTTAAATTACAATTATTACACTTTATTAAACTAATTATAGAGTGAATATTTAACCTAATTAAACACAATCTCCAGGAAAAACTTTCTTTACGTAACAGGAAAGATGAGTTTTAAGTTCATTGCTAGAAATTAAATCTATCATAATAAGATTGTAAATATGTCTAAAAAGTAAATTTGTTTGAAGTAATGAGGAAAGAAAAAATTGGACTAAAAAACTGATGAATTGGAATGCAATTTTTGCTTTAAAAAATTTTCATATCGTAAGATGAAAATATAATTATATATCATACTTTTTCTTTATGAGGAGAAAAATATAAGATTTATTGATTTGAAGCAATGAAAATTGATTGACTTTCATTACAACATTCCAAAGTATTGTTAAATAATTATGCTTAAAAATATTTTTAAAAAATTGCAAAATTAAGGAGAAAATTACACAGCAACTAAACTGTCATCATATTGAAAGACAAAATTTTTTAAGTATAATAATGTGTAAAAATTATTTTTATGTAATAATATTTTTTGAGTTATAGTTGAAAAAATTCCCAATTCTTGTTTAATTTTTAATTAATTAAAATTTAAAACTTTCCGAGATGCATATTCCTACGCTCTTATAGTATGTTTGTACCAAATTTGGTGGCTCTAGATTCAACGGACTGTAGAACATCAACAGACAGACAACAACCTACACATACATTATCTTTTATTATTTATTGACAATTTTCATACAAAAGCATTATCAGAAGCAAAACATAGAAATAAGACTATGGTACTCCGTGTTTGATTTTATTGCTTAAAAAAATAAAATGCATCTATAATTTATAATTTTCTTGTTTTTAACTGTCTTGTTTGAAATTGATTTAGTACAAAAGTTTAGTTCTTTACATGTAAAGAGGAATTGTTCGTCTTTTATAAAAATCTGCAGTTTTTGACCAAACTTGATGAAATTTTTCGCATGTGCTCTTTAAAACAAAAGGAGAATCACTGTCAACTTTTCAAATCCTGTAGTTAATTAAAATTTCAGTTATTAAAAATTGAGCAAGATTTTGTTGTTTTTCCGGTGAAATCTTTCAAAATTCATTTCAGAAGAATGATTTTTTGATTATTTTAGAAATTCAAAAAATTATTTTTGTAATGATATAAATTTAAGGACAAATTGCGAAAATATTATTACTACAAATCACTAAACTAATAATCATTGAAAGAATTTTCTTCCCTCACTCTTACAAAAAAAAATACTCTACTAATGAACAACATTTCTCCTTCACGCTTTGTCGCTAAAACCGTATAAGAAAAATTTAACCTAAAGAATTTAAAATCAAAGATTTTTCATAATATTTTCGTTATTTTATTCGGGAAATTGATTTTAACCTTGTAGGTGAGAAATTTATTGATATTAGACTTAGTGGCAACTTTGAATTCTTGGTGTGCATCTAAAAATAATATGCTATGCTGTTATCAATTCCTTGCTTTAGTTTGAACTCATTTAATCCAGCTTTGTAGAGCGAACTATTAGAATTTAATTTTAGGGTAAGGTGGACCTTGAAGAACGAAGTCAAAATAAAAATAATCACTGAACGTTTGTCTTCCATCCCTACATTAAAAGGTACTAAAATCAAATACAAATTTGTAGGATGTCCAAAATTAAATTTCTGAATTCAAAGTCTTGTCAGTCTCATCTGGGTCAAAATATATTGGAAAGCCAGACAATGATCTCGTCGCAGAGAAAAATTGCTCCTCTGTGGAGCTTGCAAACCGTTTTGCTAAGATCGCCACCTAATATGATTAAATATTAGTATATCCATACAATCATTCTTTTATCAAAGTGATTTGTAAACAACGTGTGTGAGGGATTATAATCCCAATGCTAAGAATAACCGCTTAATAACTAATAAATACTAATTATCCATGAGTCTTTCTCTTCATTAGAATTTAGTTGGAATAATTTCATTATTTAGATTTAGTTCAGCTGAGAGTCCCGATTATGGTTAAGTTGGGTTTCTATATTGTGCCGACCATTGTGCTTGTTTTTACCTTTCCTGTTCTTAATAGCCCTGCATCGATTGAAAATATATTAAAAGAACTTTATCTGTAAGGAGTGAAATCCATTTTTGAGATATCAAAGCATATTTGTAATAATATTAGAATTCGTAATGAATGATCTAATGATATTAGTGAATTCTGTTCTTCAAAGCTAAAGATAAAGAACAAATTTAGAAGTTCATTTTCTGAAGAGAAATTTGAATTCTCTATGTATTGCTATCTATTGGAAAGGAATTGTTAGATGATTTGGATGCAGAAGTAATTATTGACATACCATCCAGTAAACTCAACAGCTGATTAGATATCTAGTAAACTCAAACGCTTACTGAGTTCTGTACTTTTGAGTTGTTAATCTTTTAAAGTAAGAAATATTCTTTAAATTTGTTGAACTTGGTACAAAGTTAGCTCTATAGTTTCAGTTTGATTTAAAAATTCTCAAAATAACAGTACAGTTCCAAAATTACAGTAAGCTACACACCCACCAAAAATTATTTAAAATTTAATCATAAATTTGTTTTTGTATTTGGTAATTCTTACTTTCAATAATATGTAATAATACATGTATACTTTAATTAGTAATTTGACTAGCGAAACGAGGTCCTGATTTGACTGGACCGTTCGAGCGAAAACAGTTTGTTTGTCAGTAATTTACTGAGTTTTCTAATATAGTCTGTTTGTCTGTAATTTGTTTTGTCACGATCAAACGCGTTGTTCGATTTTCTTTGAATTTGACTGAATTTATGCTCTTTGATATCGGAGAAAACGACCGTATGTGTTTTTTATTTTTTTTTATTCCGTTTCAAGATGGTGGACGCTTAAATGGTTGCGTTTCATGTAATGTTATGTTTTTCCAACGATTGTAGCCAAACGAAACTCCGTTCATAATGCATCCAAAGATACCTCTAATAATAACAAATTGCATTTAATTGCGATTTTGTTAATATTGATAAAAGCAAACATTTAATTATACTTTAATTAATAATGATAAAAGCAGAGACTTGCGCAAATAATCTGAATTTGGAAAATAAATGGCTAAACTTTTAAAGACTGAAATGAAGAGCAGATTTTTTTGAGGGGGGGGGGAGGGGCGATGTCTATTGTTCACAGAACTACTAGTATATATAACAGATTTTTAGATAATAACAATATGTAATAATTTATATAGTATATCATGTCCATTTATTGATTTTAATTGGTATATTTATGATAAATAAAATTTTTAAAATTATATCGAGAAAAAACATATTTGATATGAGTGGGCCCCCATTGACTGCTGGCAACCGCTATTTTCAGACCCAGTCCGCCACTGCAAATGAATCATTCACCGTATAGCCCTGCGCTGTACAAAATTTCTTCGCAAAATTACGGGCAGTGACCGGCAGCCCACGGTCCGTCCATTGCCCGTTAAAATACATTTTGCCCGTAAAACATTCTGACCGTGATTTTACGAATGTGGCCGTAAACCTATGGCCGCGATTTCCTGGTCACTGGCCGTAAATTTGGAAGCTAACCGTATAAAAGTGCCCGTGCATTTGCCCTCCCCCTTGCCCCGCCCTTGCTGCAAAAGCGCCAGCCCACAATTTTGGAAGCTAACCTGAAGCTTGGTCATGACCTTGTGACCAAGTGACTCGTGCACTTGAAGCGATTTTTTGAGTGACCAGCGTTTTGATGACGATGAAAAACTGAAAGGTGCCGTAACATCCTGGCTTACCTCACAGGCGGACACCTTCTATGATGCTCGCATACAAAACCTTGTTCCTCGATACAAAAATGTGCTGTGTGACTATGTCAAAAAGTAGTGTAATGTTTGTAAATCATTTTTAAATGCGTATCTTTGTCCGCTTCTGTCTCCGTTTACTTTCACACAGTAACGGAACTTACTTTCCGAACAATATATAAAGTATAATTCCGTATAAAGAATAAATTCGCAATGAGCGTCAGAGTCCTAGAATTGCCATAGATCCCTTTGAAATATTGGAAGTCTAGGTTAAAGTGATCATAATTGTCTCCATTCTTTAACGAATCTCATCTTAGTCTTCTTGCAAAAATCGATTAAAAATGCATACAGATCTTTTCATTTGTTTAAATTAAACAGTCGAAAATTTGTTTGACGTCCCTTTCTCAAGATACCGCTTAATTTGAAATAACAGAGCTAAACCTTCAGCTTTTATTTTATTTCTTATCCATCACATCTCACGTTTTATTCTTTATCGTCGAGAACTGTGAACAATGCGTTAAACTTAGAGCAATTATGATAGTTAAAAATGATTTATTTTGTAGCTCGGGGGATGCATTAGGAATCGCTTAATGTCATATTACTTCTGCGAATGAAAATATATCCAAATAGCAAAAATAAAGCAAAGCTGTCTGCAAAAAGAACGTTTTATAGGTTTTATTGATCGTTCGGAAACATTAAGGTCAATGTTTGTCACGACATGTCGTCGTGTCCTTGTTTAGGACCATGTGGAATTTTAGGAATCGGATTTATGCCGTTGGATTTGCTTCAATAAAAGATGAATATGTATCAGCAAGTTTATATTAATCATGATGCATATTAGAAGGAGGAAAATTGCTTTCTCTGCATTTCCAGTGCAGGCGTATTGAAACAAACTTTATTACAGACTTTTTAAGGGCTCAAAAAGACTCATCGAGAATTAATTAAAATTAGCTATAATCTGTAATTAGAATTAGTTATAATCTGTAATTAGAATTAGTTAAAATATCTAATTATGTTTATGAATTTTCAATAAATGTTTTAATTTATTCATTACTAACCAAGAACATATGTAAAGTGAAGACAGTTCTCCAAGATTAGTTGCCCGATCGATTTCTTTTTTAAGTTAAAATTAATGAACTCGCATACAGAAGGTTAGGGAAAAATGCAAAACTTTTAATTTGCTCATATTTCTGTAAAGATATTTTCTCCTGACATGCATTACTGCCTAATGAGAAAGTTTTTATAGCAAGAAGACAGAAACCAAGCTTTGTTGTTATCAAACTGAGTACTAATTTGAGAACATTTTATACTTTGGCAGAAATTCTGGCTTTCGAAGTGGCTAAATATGCTTGCGACATATTTATGGAATAATAAGTATTCAAAATATATATCACCAGGACTTTTTTGAATAAAATGTTGATATATTCTTTTGAAAAAGTGAACACATTTCATTTTCACAACTAATTATTCCTGTAATTCAATGGAGACGACATCTAAGATATCACACAGAAACATCCCATCCCAGCGAGAGGCCATACGGAAAAAAATGAAAACCGGCCAACAGGACAAGAATCGGTCGTTGTGGCCACCCTCAGCACGAGTGGCACATGAGATGAACCCCCCCCCCATTTCGTATTTATATATTTTATATATATTTATATATATTTTTTAACTTGAACATTTTTTTTGTATTCTTGAAAACTTTATGTGTTTTCAGTGATAATTTGTTTTGGTATGTGATGTGTCTTTTTTTGTGGGGGTGGGGTTGTTAAAGAACTACCCTTTTGTGTGTCTCTTAGTGTGTTTCTTTATGTGGGTTGAATTTTTCGGATTTTTAATCAGTTTTTCTATATGGATTTTAAAGTGCCTTTGAAATTAAAAAAAAATGATTTTATAAATCCCCCCGGAAATTGTATTCTTTATTTCTCCCCATCCATACAGTTTTGTGAATTTTATTAATTTTGGCTGGGTTCAAAATGTAATTACTCAGGATTATTCTGAGATTTATTTAAATTCCACCCCTGTTTTTGGGTGTAGTATGTGCAATAGTTTGGTGTATTGGTGTATAAGTTAATATATAATAAGGGCTTATATTTTTATGTTTCCTAAATCCACCCCTGCGGACAAGGCCGCCAAATTGGCGACTGCTCCAACAACTTCTAGTACTCCTTTGACTGATTTTAAAAAATATACTAAATTACTCTTTTATACAAAATGGCAGAGACAGTGGAACACGGAGACGGAGAACAAGCTTCACGCTGTTAAACCCCACGTGCAACCTTGGTCTTTTCTAATGAACAGGAAAGCGGATACGCTTCTCACAAGACTACGAGTAGGTCACACTCGATATACCCATCGCCATCTACTATTTGGAGAACAGGTACCAATGTGTTCCCAGTGCAATTGCAGTATGTCAGTATACACATTGTTGCAGTATACACATACTGTCTGAATGTCTGAATTTTAACTCGCAACGTTTAAATTTTTTTAGGACCAATTCTGTTAATTTATCTCTTTTACTTGGCGAGGCTCCACATGTGAATATTTTTGCTTTTTTGCTGTCAATTGGTTTTTATCCTCATATTTAAACAGTACTGCTTTTTGTTTTTCTTACCATTGATTTTTTAAATATTAATTGCATATTTTTATTTTGACGAATATCTATATAGTTTGGCGCAGCATGGTCAAATCTATGGCTCTTGCGCCACAAAACCAAACTCAAACTCAAACCCTAAATCCACCCAGCTCTTCTTGTCCCTGGAGAATGGGGGGGGGGGTCCTTTTCGTGCTAACGGTAGTCTCTCTCTCTCTTTCTGTTTAATTTTCATTATTCCCCACCGTCCCAATAAGAGCCTTACACCCTTTCGGGTAGGCCAGGTCGGTTTGGGTTCCTTTCCTTCCCCCTCCATTGGGGGGGGGGATACGACCCCTCATCGGTGGTGGCCCTAAGAGCCACACCATCATTATTGTACCCACTTCCAGGAGCGATCACCCGCTTACTTATATGATGGCTTCTCGTCCACGAGCTCGTGGTGCTCTCTCAGGTGGGAGGAAATCTAAGATATCAGTCTTGTTAAGCCATCATTTTATAATAAATTGCATGTGAGTGAGCTTTCTCGGAAAACACCTGGTAGGAAGAACAAATACATAAATCGTTATCGATAAAAATGTCATCACTACTTTTATTTCTTCAATTGCTTTCGCTGATTTATAGCAACACCATGATAATGGCAGGACAGTTTTGATACAATAGCCATTGATATGTTACGTTTCTGATTCTCGTTATCAAATTTTGTTTCCAAGCATTAAGCTCGACGATATGAATGAATGGAATGTTTGAATTATTCTAACACAAATTGCAAATTCAAGACCTCTTGTAAAATTATTCAGATTGGAATATATCGAATATAAACTCTGACATCAACTTCATTAAGTAAGATTATTATTTCTGATATGTATTACCTAAGTTAAAGCGATTGTCAAACCCCAGTGGAAAACAAGTAGCTATCTGTACCCTTTCAAGAATTCATGATATTTAATATTTCATGAAAATCATATACTCAAAATGGTAAGGAATGCATTTTCCACTGCATTCTTAACATTCTACTTTCATCCACTCTAAATTTCTGACGAGTTTAAAGGCTTTTATTAATTCACATAAATCTTCTTTCCTTGTTGTCAGCTCAATTCCTGGGCGAATATAAAATATTTATCTTGTATCCAGGCCCTCTGTCTCAGCACTCAAGTGCTGATATTTAGTCATGCATGCGTTGAGAAATCTTAAGATAGCTGCTTCGACCAAAAATAAAATTCTGTTGATACAAAATACGGCTTGGTAAACCCGTCGGGAAAATAAGGTTCAACATCAAATCAAATCAAATATAGATCATGAGGCCAGGCAAAAAACTTTGAACCACAAAAATAAACAAAACTTTTTACATTAAGGCAAGGAGGGAGAAATTTTTTTCATTCACTGTCATTGGAATCGCATTAAGTTTTTTTAAGAAATTCTGAACACGTATCTGTAGTCTTAAGACCTCTTTTTTTATAGTTGTTATTTTTTTCCCGGGAAGAGAATGGGAATGAAAAAGAGATACCGAATTCTCCCCTTGTAAAATGAACTCTCCGAAAAATATCATTGGAATCATCTTTCTTATTTTTGCCCTTAGCTCAGGAATGATGCCATCTTGGCATTATTTATTTCTGCTTGTCTCTTTGAATTTCATGACTCATTACGTGTATTATTTCTAAAACAGACTTTATAATAAAAAGGCTCTAAATTATTTTCTTCTGTAAATGTCAATGTGCCTAGAAATATGCCATACGTCTATCTCTATTTAAAAAGAGACGATTTTTATGATTTTTGTTAAGGGATGTCAATACCTTCGGATAACTTTTTTTTAAAAAAAATTGATGAAACATTCATCTTTTTAATTAAAATGAGTTATAAAATTAAGAATTTCAATGCAATTTCATTAACTTTCAAAATATAGGCAATTTTTAGCAAAATTTTAGTGAAAATTTGCACTCACGACAAACCTCCTATAATAAATTCTATTGAATATATTTCATCAATTTCTGCACAGTATATAGCTAACATGCTTATCTGTGTTATGAACTAAAAGATTTTTAATATATCTAAACGTTTTTGGAGATATTTCAAATTTTGTGAAGAAACTCGACTTTTTTTAAATAATCGAATTTATCACTAAAAAGTCATTAAAATGAATAAATAGAGACAGAGAGCTTAGATTTTAGTTCAAAACATAGCTAGAAACAAATAAAACATTTTGACCAAGTTTAATTTGAATATCTTGAAAACATTTTCCAAAATTATGTTTGCCACGAAGAAAAATATAGAAAAACACAATTTCTCAGAAAACAGCTCTAAATATTTTCATACAGTTCAAGAAATTTTGTACTCACTTAGAATCTTAAAACTCGCCATAGTTATAATAGTCAAACCCTCTTTTACTTGATTTTAAACGACTTTTGTGTTCTTTTGGTTTTTTTTAGATTTTTTTCTGAATAGTTTTGGGTAGTAGGTAGTGAGTGACGTCTTGATATATGAATTATCTTTCCGTCAATTTCCATGTAATTTTTAAGCATCAATGTATAAATTTATATTTCAAAGTTTCGACAATATATTGCTTGAGAATTAAAAAATAGTTGTTCAAACTCATTGTTTGTATTTTTAAGGCTCTTTAAATTGCCACTACCGGTTTATTATTTATGCTATAACTTTACTTGTAATTATAGTAGAAAGAAAAATAAAGCAATTTTAGATACCTAAATGTATGGCCTATAAAATGAATCATTAAAACAAATTTCGAAAATTTTCAACAAAACGAGGAGTTTAGAGTAGTCACATACGTAAGCAAGTACTTTCATTTACGAACTAAATTTCATATTACTACTAATAATGGGAATAAATTTCAAGTAAAAAGGCACTTAGTTTTTTATAGTTATTTTGGAAGCATACTTACTAGTCTTTTCTTAAACAACAATCTAACGTAAGGCAAAAAAGTGAGTACGAAATTTTGCAACTTCAGAAATTTATCTTTAGTTTGACCTTTTTTACTAGATGTAATTTCTCTTTTTCTTATATTATTGTGATATATCAAAATATTCAGTAGAGTTTATACTTTCAACTAATGCATAAAACTTCTTGAAACTAATAACTCGTTTAAATATAAAAACAGATTTATAAATATGGAGTCACAGGTACCCAGTTTCCCCATTTCATCGGGGTAACTGGAGAATCCCCACTCTAATATTTAGCCCTATTAAAAGAGTAATGATCTTTAACAAGCGTCATTTCTCCTTTTACTCTAAAAGGGTTTCAATTACTATTTCATCAATACAAGAATAATGGATGAGAAGGATGATGAAACAACCATCACTCAACGCTATCAGAGTACCTACTGAAATTTTGACTTGAATTGTATCTCCGAGAGATACGAGGTTTAGGGATTTTTAGCAACAAAGGCTGTATCCCCTAGTTTAAAAAAATATTCACTCCAAAATTCGTTTCAATC
Source organism: Araneus ventricosus (assembly GCA_013235015.1). NCBI lineage: Eukaryota > Metazoa > Arthropoda > Arachnida > Araneae > Araneidae > Araneus > Araneus ventricosus. The sequence continues at coordinate 14,175 of BGPR01007105.1, read as the reverse complement.
CGTATAAAAATTAAGTAAAATTGCCATCAGGAGATGGACTAGAAAAATTGTCGATCCAATTCGGTCAAAAGAAAAAAAAATGGCGCCTTCCTAGAAAGGCCTCCATATTCTTTTCCTACTGAAATTTTATTTTAAAAAAATCTTAAAAAAGAAAACACAACATGTTGCCATCAGAAGAACGGACAACAACAAAAACTATTTACAAGAAAATATTCAAATTGACAGGCGCCCCAATGGCACAATGGCAAATGATTTCGAACTTTACAAAAGTTTTTATTTTTATTTTTGAGCTGTTTTTTATTTTGTTGTTTTTATTTAGCAATATTTAAGTACTGGTTTCATGGTGAAAGAATAAGAACTTTAAAATTTCAGTTTTAATTATAAGTGAGAGGCACCCAGACAGAATATACTGAGAGAGTCTTCTATAATCTCAACAGTATTGTTATGACGCAGTTATTTAATCTGACAGTATTATTTTTCACTTATTTTGCGTGCTTTCACATAGGAAATTTTGCTTCAGAATTAGCCTGCACACTAAATTAATCAACTGTCCACCAAATTTGGAGAACAGGTTAATTCTGAAACGAAAAACGATGTTAATGATCCACCAAGTTTTTATAGAAAGAAAGCAAAAGATCTAATTGAATTACTAAAATTTCATTTTTTCGAAACTATACTGAGACCAGACAGACTATACTGAGAGCGGCTGTGATACTCTCAGCAGAATTTTTGTAATACAGTTATTTAATCTGACAGTATTCTTTTGCACTTATTTTGTGTGCTTTCACATAAATGCTCACATAGGCATTTTCGCTTCAGAATGAGCTTGTTTGCCAAACCAATTAGCTGTGAGTCAAATTTGGCGAACAATTAATTTTGAAACGAAAAACGATGTTATTCTTCCAGAAGGGAGAGAAAGCAAACCTTTAGAGAGAGAGAAAGCAAACCTTTAGAGAGAGAGAAAGCAAAAGGTACAAAAGCAAAGGTACTAATACCGAGTTCCTCAACTCCTAGTACCCAGTAGCTACTAATCAGTTTTGGATGAAGGGCAACTTTTTTTATACTTATGCATTTTATAGTTAGAACTTTTTACTTTCTCGTATACGAAATATACAAAGAGAAAGTATTTAATCGTCAAAAAATTAGAACTTGAGATTTTGATGAATCTCCACGTTTTAGACCTCCCTGGGACCAAAAAACACAATTCTAGAATTATGCCTGTCTGTGTATCTATCTGTCTATTTGCATGTCTGTCTGTGAATACGGTAACTCGAAAGCGGTTTGAGCTACACGGATGCAATTTGGTATGTTATCTTTACACATAATTTGTAGATTTCTGTCATATTTTGGACAAAATCCGTCCACGGGAAGTCTGTCTGTCTGTCCGTGTTCAAAAACTTAAATAGATAGATGGATAAAATTTGGCACACAGTTTTATCATCAGGAATGTAGGTTCGTATCAAATTTTGGAGAACATCTGTCAAAGGTTTGACTGTCTATAGGTCTGCATATTCGCAAGCATGTGAACACGATGACTCCTTAACACAATGACTTAGATAAATAAAAGATGGTATGATGTCTGCAAACATTTATTGTAGATATGTGCCCAATTTTCGTTTCAATCGGTTGAAAAAAAAGACCTCCAAAATGCATAGCCGGTTTCTGCATCATACTATGGTGCAAAATGCGCGCAACATGCAGCGCATTTTCATCCGCTTGGCGAATTTTAACTCCCGCTACTACTATAACCGCAAATGTGTTACCCTTCCCTGTTTAAGCATCCGGGTTCCTGAATGACAGTGGCCGTTACGACAGCTCGAGTACTGAGGCCGGGGTCTTAGTAGCCAATCACTTGGGTACAGCCTGACCCCTCCCGAAGGAGGTAAGTACTATCACTGGAGGGAGGTAACACAACCCCCATCGTTATTATACCCCCAGGGGAAGCAATGCCCTGCTTACTAATCCTGCAGCAACTCATCCGTGTACTCGCGGTGCCCCCCGGGGGGAGACCGCTATTACCATAACCCTCCTTTCGCCTTTGGCGCAAGCCGAGGGAAACTCATGGATACTCGTGGGATTCTGGAAAGACAGAAGGATTACAGAAGGCTCGCAATTTTTATCCCCAGGGAGAAGGGAGGGGAAATGACGCCTTTGTTACGAAGTGTACGAGAAAGTTTAGAGGAGACCACTGCCGCTGTTTATGCTAAACATAAAAGACTTAAATTAATTAGTAACAAATTCTTTTTGTGGTTGCCTGTAAAATAATCGAGTCATTTCATGTTATACACTCAAAAGAATAGTTTTCACGAGTAGCGTCTAAAATTGGGAGCAGTTAAACTTCTGTCTGTTATGAACAATGTCTCTCCTCAACTGCTGTAGTGCGAGTGGCGATCTGAACGTTGTTTTGGAAGGAAGGCACTTCAAGGTTGCCAATACATTTATTCATATTTTAAAATGTGAAAGAGCTTTCAGATTCGTGCAGAAACCTTGCCTTTCCTTATATATATATATAATATGCTGTTACACTAAAGCTTACTTAGATATTAAGATAAATTGCTTCGAGTCACAGCTTCTTCACTGCAATATGAAAATCATTTTCGTATTAAAATCATTTCGTGTTAAAATTATTTCTTTAACTCGTCACTAAACATCCAACTATAACACAAAATATGCCTTTTTTTTATTAATTCTACGACTTCTTATAAACTATTACATTTATAAAACTTTTGTTTATCTGGAATCAACTGGCAAACTCAATCTCATAACATTTGGTTATGAAAGTAATAGATAGAATCAGAGATACAGTATAGATACAAATGTTACTTACATGTAAAACATGAATTGTAAAAAACTTCCCTTTAGCAAAACAAAAGAAAAAGAAAAAAAAAGTTTGTTTTATCACTTGGCAAAATATTCGCAAATTTATAGTTTAATAACGTATTTACTCGTTTTATACAGAGAATATTTTTCATTACACATAAATTTCCTTACTGCTGCAGGTACATGGCCACAACCATAAAACTTTAAAAGCATACAATTTAATAACTTCAAATTTTTTTTTCAAAATCATACTATGTTAAAGTTATTTCCTTAATATATAACTACGTAATATAAATGTTATCTTGAATGCTTAAATGCTGTTTTTTTTTATTTAGAAATCGTATTTCTGTTTTTTTTTGTCTTTATTTCTTCAAAAATTTTAATCCTTACACTTTAAAAAGTGGGATGATAGTGAAAACTCCTTTTTAAAAGCAAAATCAATATTACTTTTAGTCGAGAACGCGATTTCTAAGAATTTCTCGTGAATAAGATAGCTTTACTACCTTGTGAAAAAATTTCATTTTCGTTTGTTTGAAAAGCAAAACTCTTTGATAATTCCACTCAGATTAATGCTGGAATTAAATTGATTCAAATAGTAAATTTGATGTCTCTTTTCCAAAGTCCCTCTTCTCCAAAGTTTCTAAAGCATGGCTTGAGGAAAAACAAGTTTATTTTCCTATTTTAAACGGAAGGGTGTATATATATATTAATAGAAATTCTCTTATTAAGAGTCGAGGAAGGAAACGCTTTGGTGTTTCAAGAGCTTTTCTTTCAAATGCTTTTCTTTGAGGTTTTTAACGTAAATATATCCCTTTAGACGGTGGAGTAACAAAGTTTGGAGAAGGTTTCGTAAATGTTCATGATGTCTTTAAGTTGTTTTGAAATATCTAAAGACCATCGGCTAGTTTATATAATATTTATTAGAGAAATACGAATTTTAGAACTGAATTTAAAAACTGATCATACTTTAAAATCGAAATATTTTCTTCATACAAAAATAATTATAATTTCCAAAAGTCAAGCTAATTAATCCAAAGGAGAACTTAATATTTATGTATATTTAAAATAAGTTTTCACATACTTATGTGTAATGTTTTTTATCTTTAAAACATTGTAAAACTAAAATGATATTTGCTTCTAGAAAACGGTAAAAATGCTTCTAAATGTTTTGGGAGAACATAGCCTAAAAAATTTCCAATTACTGAAAGTTTTATAGTAAAGAAAAATTAATTTCCTCATAATTATGCTGGTGTAACATGAAAGATGAGATAAATCAAAAAATGTTGTTTCAGTTTTAAGTGATTGAGATGTAAACTTTTTAGCGTTTCTCATCGTAATTTGTTCTAATATTATAATACAAATATGTTGGAAGGTTTAAAAGACAAAAGAGAAAATTGAATGGCTTCGGTAAATTTATATATTTAAAAGTCTTTCGTATACAGAGTTCATATCGGTTTGGTCTATCGTAGATTTTTGATGCAAGGCTCTCAAAAGCACAATTTTTCAAGAGAAACAGAAAGTCTATAAAGACTATTTCTTCAAAATGACTTTCCGTGTTTTTTTTTATTTTTGAATCGCATTTTTCTATCAGTTATTATCGATATTTTTACATTAATTTCTTCCAATTCTACCCTAAATATTATAAAAATGAACCAATTTTGCCTGATGCTTATTGTTAACATAATAATTTACAAAGATTATATACTATTACGTCATGCATGATGCAAAAATCGTTCAAATCGCTGTACAGGGCAGCCTGTTGGATCTAGAGCTACCAAACCTTAAGCTAGTCGACAAATTGTAACAACACTACATAAAATTATAGATAAATTAAAAATGGAAAAACATTATGATAGAAGTAAATATGTTACATTTCTTTTAAGATTTCCGCCTACGTTGAAAACCCATTTTCGACCGAAAACCCTAATTTTTTTAAAGTCTTATTGGAAAGCCTATTCTTTTAAGTTTACAAAACAGTTTTTATTTTACATCTCTGATGATCAGAAGTGAAATTAGAGACATTTTAGTAGAACTTAATAGCTGAAAATGGAAGAGTAAACAATACGATAAGGAGACAATTTTTCATTGTTTTTTCTTAAAATATTTAAATTTTATAGTTTATTTTTGTATTTTTTTTCCTATTTTCTATATACCAGATACTATTTTTAAAGATTTGAAGTGTGAATTTCTTTGTTTTCTATGAGATTGTAGCAAATTTAGGCAATTTTCAATAAATACAATATCTTGATTTTCCGTTAATGATGCAATTTTAATAAAAAAACGTATGAAAAGCACATAAATTTTACTTATAACCAATATTAATCACTAAAATTATCTCCATATCAGCTAGCATGCATGAAACAGTTAATTGACTGAAAAAATATTCATATCTGTCGTAGGCAGCTGAATGATAGATAACGATAATGACTCATGAGGCTCAAGAAAACGACTAAGAAAGAATTTCCAGAACTGAAAATTTTTAAAAATGAACTAAGCTGGCGATAAAGAAGGACCAGTATACAAAACTGGGAAGTATTGGAGAAAAATTCTTTTTTTTTCTTCTCATAGTAAATTAGAAACATAAACTTCGCACTCATTTTTCTAAAGATGTGATTTTTCCCAAAAGTTTCAATTTTCTAACACGATAACTAAAATTAAATTTAAAATATCAGCCTGAACTTAGTCATACATATCATTTATGATACTGTCTAATGTAATCAACCAAAAGATAAGTGCAATGATATTCCATTAAAAAGTTATGTAGCTTTTGATGTTTTAAAAAAGTCAGAAATTCTTAAAAACATGATTTCACACTTAAACTCTTATAATTTATATGTTTTTTGAGATTTTGCAAAACTTTTGATTCAGGACCTATCCAATAGTTGAATGATTATATATACTAAAGCATTTTTCACTCTGGACATTTGTTTTTGAACGAGAGTGTTTGAAAAAAGATCAAATTTAGTGCAAAAAAATTAGTTTTTCAAATATTTAATTAATATAATTTTTTCTATTATTTATTAAGTTTTAACATAAATATTATATAAACATACAAAAATATTGCTTCAAATATCATTATTTAAAAATAGACCTCCCAACGTAGTCGGATACCTTAAACGAAGTTTTCTTCTAGTTAAAAGCCAGGCACCAAAAATTATGCATTAATACGAGTCCATTCGTATAAGATTCCTATTCATTTCTTAAAAATACTCTTAATTGGTATAGGACTCGATATGTCTTGATTTATGTTTTTAAACAGCAGTTCAAAACAATTCGTTGCTTTTGATGGAACAGAAAATATTTCGTTTCAGAGTCAATTTTTTTTATTATTCATACAGAACTACATAAAAAGTAGTTAATATTTCATCCGTCTTATTCAGTTTTCTTATGACCGGAAAAAACTATTATGAAAACAAGTAGTTCTTCAATATCCCAAAACTTTATTCCCCTTAAGCATTTTATTAATATTTTGAATACGAGCCCTATAAAATATCCAATCTTGCATAAAATATTCATTTTTATACTCAACAGTATACAAAAAAATTTGACGTTTCTCTATAAATCCTTCACAGAATAGCAAATAATACGAAACAGATATTGCATGGCTTGTTTCTACTACTTATCTCAAGTGAATTTGTATGTAAAATCGCGCGATTTTTACCACTCTAAATCTAGAGCCAATAGCCTGATGGTTTTGTTGGCCTTCATATCGATATAAACGTCTTCGTATTTATATTTCAGAGTCATTTTGAACGTCTCCAAAACCCCTGGTAGAAAATTTGCTATTCTATCAAAATATTTTTTGCTAATATTTACCAAAATGCGCAGTTTCATACAAACAGTAGGAATGCTAAATATTTCAATAGGAGACGTATTTGGGGACGCATATCCTCAGCGAGTTTAAAGGATTTCCTGAAGAGAATTTGTTGCCTTTTAAATATATAAACATGCATTTTGAATTGAAGTTTTCTATTAGAAAAGTCTCAAATGAATCTCTCGTTAAATTTTAATTTTTAATGCATGTGAAACATATACCAAGTTCGATTATTTTTTATTTATACTGGGAAAAGAATTTCAATTATGCTCGTATAATTTTTTCTCTATATTTTTTCGAATGTATGTTTGTGAAAGAATGTTTTATATTATATGTTCAAGGTATTTATAATTTCTTAAATTTCTAGTGTTTTTAAAAAATGCAATTAAGGCAATTGTGCATAGAGTTAAATGATAAGAATGGCGTTCATTTCCAATTTCTCTCTGCATGTATTATATACATTCACATTCCTTTAAATTTCTGATTTAAGAAATATTACGACTTCCACTAGTAGTTGGTTATTTAAGAAACTTCATCAGTTTTCATGAACTGAAAATAAACACCTTGTTTTTAAATTAATGTGCATTATTATAAATATTGAACAATATCTTGGAAATGTTTTACAATGTCTTTGAGAATCTAGACTTACGGAAATAATGGATCACTTTGAACAAAGTGATATAATTTTCTGTTGAAGTTGAGAAGCAAGATGAATAGTTAAGGATTTGATTCCTTACTGTAGACAGGTGCTTGCTAAGAAAGATGAAAATGCGAAATCCATTAGTAGACAAATAAGAATGTTCAAATGAGGAGCTGTGATTCCACACAGCCAAGAATATTTTTCGTTCCAACTTTTGGAAATTTCTCATGTAATCTGTTAAATTTTTAATCTTTATTGTTTTTCCCAATTTGTTTAGTTTACCTTATGTAATATAGTGAATTATTTTGTTTTTCTAAATTTGTAGAGGATCGAGACTCATGTTCATATGTAATGTCGCTTTTGAAGAATTAATTCAATTTCAGGAACCATTTTTATTAGATGGCTAAGTTCCACGACACAGTACATTAAAAGGTACAAGACTCAAGACAGAGAACAACAACAACACAAGACAAGTACACAGAAAAGAAGAGAGAGAGACATCATGGGAAAAACCCGGATGGCTCTATAAGTAGTAGCTCCACTTACCATGAAAAGGAGAAGGAAGTGAATTGTAACCGCTATAAATTCTTTTTTATGAATATTTGCTTAATATCTACTTTTCGTAGGGCTTGGATTTGCCCTACGATCTTCTGTATTTTCTCCGTCGATCTTTAAAACATTCTAAACTCTTTGGGTAAGTGGGCCGACGTGGTTCATAAAAATAATATTTTTGATTTTACAAATTAATATTATACTAGTAATGAAAATTATTATAATTAATATAGCACGATAGTTTTTATTTCTATGGAAATAAATATTGTATCCATTGTTCTGTATAACATAAAGCCATAATTTAAGAGTTCAGATAATTTTATATAATGTATCATTTAGAATTGTTTTTTAATGGAATGCCCTTTGTATTAATATATATTTTTAATGCTGGACATAGTAACTTATAAAAATGTGTAATAAAAATAACCAAACTTCTGCTCCTCTTCTTCCCACTGTTTCAAATATTCAATTTCATTACTGCCATTGATTCTTCTAGAGGGTAAGGGACATACGTCAGAATCAAGGCAGAATAAGTAGTATCAACAATCTTGTTTGGATTTATCTACGACCCAAAAATCTTATTGGAATTCATGATACTTTCTTCATGTATTTTATTTCGGTTTAAAAAGCGTAATACTTTTCAATGGTTATCTTTACCCTGACTTCCCATTCTTTCGAATATACTATTTTTCAAAGTGGAGCCAGGAAAGGCAACTGCAGCATTGATTTTTTTTCCTTTCTTGGAGCAGGAATGGAAGGCATCTATAATTATTAGTTTTACCTTTGGTAGATAGGAATATCGATATCCCGACGCACGCATAAAAAATTCTAAATCACAAAGTAGATGATCTTGACAAATATGAAACTTTCCGAGTGCAAGCATTCTTCTGATTTTTCTTCAGGATTCGAAACGAAGTTACGTTTTCTGAAAGAGAACAAGAATCTTAAATTTGTTAGAGAATACAGTATTCATATAACTGAAAATTTATTTCCTTTTTTATGTAGAAACTTCATCTCTTGAATGTATTGACAATTCTTAAGAATTTTTAAATTTTTGAAAATACGAGAGAAATGTGTTATTACTTTCTGGCTGTTAAAAGAAATTTCTACCAAAAAAAGTTTTGATTTCAAAATATTCTTTCCATTAAGAAGATATCTGAAACACACTTTCAGTTTTAATAGATAAACTACTGTAATAGATACATTTTCATGATATTAACTCGCGAAAATTATGCTTTTTAAAAGCATTGCTGATCCGAAGATGTATTAAATAAAATTGACATAGTTTTATTTCTCTTTTACTTTAAATGCCATCCAATGCTTTTTTCCGTCTTCCCTCGAATTATAAACTGCCCTTTTTAAATAAAATATGTTTCGTTAATAGTCGAAAAAGTAAAAATAAATCAGGAAAATCGACGCCTTATCCCAATCACATAGTTATTTGCCTTAGCATTGCATAAAGTAAATGGCAAAACATCTACAACTCAAACAACGAAATAAAATAACTTATTTATTTTTCTAAAAAAATAGATAGGCAAATGTCAGGAAAAAGATTATGTTTTGAATTATTGAAATTAAATAAACACACACACCAAAATAAGCAGAAAAAACTATTTTGTTCATAACTAACATGAGGCAGAATATGCTTTTAATTCTAAAAGTGAAACAAGCGAAACACAAAAGACCGATGAACGTTTATCCATGCGGTATAATTTTGTTATTATTTTTAAAATGTGTGTTAGTGGAAACTTGAGCATAAATTAATGGAATACAGCTAAATATTGACGATATGTTGTAATTCTAAAGCTGGGCATTCACGAGAAAGAAAGGCTAAAGCTGGACATTCATGAGGAAGAAAGGCTAAAGCTGGGCATTCACGAGAAAGAAAGGCTAAAGCTGGGCATTCATGAGGAAGAAAGGCTAAAGCTGGGCATTCTTGAAAAGGCTAGCAATGTCAATTGTCCTAAGACTGGTTTTTTCCGATCCCATTTTAGTCGAAAAATTAGGCAAAGCATTCACGGATGTTCCAAAGTTTCTTTTGAGACAATGCTCAAAGTCGCGGAATTCCTGCCACCCATACTCCTCTCCCCCCTCGCGGGGAATTTCGAGCTTCATTTCTAGCCTCGACGCGAGGTGCCAATGCAGGCAGATCCTTTGCTTTGCCGCTACCCACGCATCGAGGTTTCAAAATTGGAATCGGCGGATTGAGTTTTTGATTTTAAGTTCTTTTGAATTCCACCATTTCGAATCTTTTGATCCAAACTTGACAGGTTGTCAACCTAACAAATGTGACCAAATTTGACAGGTTAACGATGGGTTTTTCCTTCACGTGTCCTCTTCCCCCAGACGGGGATTTCGAGTTTCATTTCTAGCCTAGACGCGAGGTTCCAATCTAGACAAAACCTTTGTTTTCCCGCTATCCTCGCAGCGAGATCCTCAAAAGGCAATCCGACCATACCAATTTGATTTCAAACTATTAGGAATTCCAACACTTCCGATCCTCTATGCCAATTCTTATCGGTTTCTCAAACTGACGAAAGGTTTTTTTTCTTTCCATGTTACAAAAATGCTACATTGGAAGAGCGGTGAATGCCCCCTTAAAGCGACTAAACGTTTTATGCAAATAATAGTGTCAAATATTAACACATTTAGAAAAATAATAAGTTTATTATCTACATGAAACAAGTAGTCGCGGTAGAATTACATTTCATCATTATTTAGTCGTATTCCATTAATTTCTGCTCAACTTGTCACTAATATGCAATTTAAAAATAATAACAAAATTCCAGGGCATGCATAAACACACAAAAAAATGCATCTGACTTCCGATCTTTGGGTGTCGCCGGCTACAAAAGTTAAAACTGAATAGCAACTTTACGTGTCTAATTATACAACTAGTCATTTGAGAAGCTTTATTTCTAACCGCTATTATCATCGAATGTTTTATTTTGATGACAAATAATTTTTAATGCGCAATAAATTTTGCAGATGACAGAACTAGAGTTTAAAGTATAAGTATTCAAAATGCTTACAGAAAGAAAAATGTTAGAGTAATTGAAAAATAATACCAACAAAACTCCAATTTTTCAAACCGATCCATCTGCTTTATCCCACTTGAAAATTTCCCTAATAATGTTTGTGAAAGATCTTGTACCAACAGTTGCATAAAAATATCTTATTTTGTCTCAAAAATAAAATCAAATATTTTGAAAAGAGTTTTTTCCCTTTTTTAACAATCGGCCAATCAGTTCGAAATATTTTCTCCGGCCGACTGAAGCATATTTGCTTCTGAAAACTTAATAATAGCGTGTCAAATTACAGGTTTTCGAAAACTCTGTTTAGGAAGAAAGAAGAATAAAATGTGGAAAATTGATTTAAAAGAAGAAAGTAACAGATAAATTGCAAAAGTATAAAGTACCGGTTTGGGTTCCATTTTCTTTACTAGTTCAACAGAAAGAAATTCCAAAGCTAATCAGGTCAGGGAGTTTCAATCATTAAATTTGGAAACCTTATAAAAGTTTTTTAAAAAATAGTGTCATGATTTCAGAAAACAATTTTCTTCCAGAATGAAACACTTTTTTTAAGCGACATACTTAGTCGAATTTTTTCCAGAAAAAGGCGTTTTAAAAAATTTTTATTATCTGTGTACTATTTTTTGCCCAGAAATAAATAGTTTTATTTTAAATGATATCCATTCTTACTGAAATGGTTTGCAAAAATATAAAATGCGATTTATTGAATATATAATGGCTCTATTTTCTATTGAGGAAGAAGGAAAAAAGCAATATTTTTCATTTGTAAAAACAATATAATACCCACTTTTTTAAAAACTTTAAAAAAATTTTCAAGTGATTGAGATTATAGTACGAGGTTATTCGGAAACTAAGTTCCAGAATATAATACAGCGGATCCTCGCTGAACGAGCATAATTCGCTCCAGAAACCTACTCGTAATGTGAAACGCTCGTTAAGCGAAACGATTTTTCCCATATAAATTAATGTAAAATATAATAATGCGTTCCATGCCAAAAAAATGCTCATCATTTCTTTTTGTATAACGTTTATTCAAAGAAAATTATATATGACATTCTTAAGGAGCGTGAATCACCTTCGTCTTTTCTTTTATAGCAGGATCAACCAACATGAAATGCGGATACTATTTGCAGAAAACAAAACGAAAAAGCAAAATAATAAGTTTATTATTTATGATACATACTATAATTAGCAGGTTTGAGTTCAAAGATTCATTTCGAATATCTTATTAATTTTTCTGGGTGCTTTAATAGAGTTATTGAGCTTCTATATAACATAACATAACATAACATAACATAACATAACATAACATAACATCGTTCCATGCCCCTACAACTATAACCTTAAGGTTATTTAAGCAGAGTCGCGGACTGAGTTTTTATATGAATTATGATATAAACTTAATTCTTTTTAGTAGGAAGCTGTCTAGAGACATTTGTTTTCGCCGACGCTTCAAAATTTGACGAAAATGCGACACAGCATAATCATAAAATAAATTTGTAGCACGCATTTGCCACTGCCTTATTAGGGTGATGCTTCTCATTGTACGATGCAACAGTTTCCCAAATTTTCAGCATTTCTGTTATTGCGCTAGAAGATTGTTGCTTTGCTGTTACGTCCTACTCCTCTAACAAACTCTCCAACCTAACTTCTCGCTACGGAACACAATGCAACTCCATAAGCTCTTCGGTGGTCAGCTCTAGGTTGTGCTCTTCCACAGGCTCATCGATATTATTGCTACACACCTCCAGTCCCCTTATCTTGGCCAAAGACGCAATGTCGTTGACTATAGTCTCCACTGGGTACTGTCTCAGATTCCTCAAAGTCACATTCGACAACAATCTCGGGCAAAGCTTCTTCCAAGTAGAAGTGAGGGTTCTCTTGGTAACCCCTTCCCATGCATTTTCGATCATTTTGAGGCAGGAAACGATGTGGAAGTGATATTTCTAATGTTCTCTGAGAGTAATAGCCCAGTCAATAAAGACCCCAAAACAGTCAACTTCGGAAAAAAAATTGTGTAAAGCTGAATTTTACACCATCGATAGACCCCTAACCAGAGGAGCATTTTTACAAAAGTCCCCAAAAATCCCTCTGGAGGGGGCCCCCCCCGGGGGGGGTGAAAGGGGCAAACTGGCAATATTTACGAACGGCTATTATCTCTGTAACTAATGATCGGATCAAGTTCATCTTTTCACTGTTTTGTTTGTTATTAAATGGACTAAAAGAGTAGCAAATTCATATTTATGTTACACCTACTAGTTTTTAAAAATTTAGAAAAATATGTGAAAAAAGTAGTTTTTTACTTTAAAACTTAACTTTTGATTTTATCTCTTTATTTTTTTATATGTCATATTATGCAAAAATCCATCCTATAAAAGTTATAGCCTACAATTTTTTTTAATTTACTGATATACAGTTTTACTCCCTACAGACAGATGCTTTTATTTTTCTTCTAGCTTTAACAGTTTTTGAGATAATGGGTCTCAAAGTTTGCCGTCATCTAGGATTTCATCCCCCTCTTTTGGGTTCTCTTGAATATCTAGAAAACTATTCAATTTTCATATTACATAGTATTTAACAAATTAAAGAGCGTAAAATTCCCTACAAATGCGCACTTTTACTTTTCTTTTAACTTTAATAGTTTTTGAGATAATTGGTCTGAAAATGGATGAATTAGTGAAAATTCTTAGTTGATAGTCCAGCCAACGAAGGGTTTAAAAAAACTCTAAATCGCATAGTTTGGAAAATGGTACACATCGAGGGACTCATATTAAAAGTCCCCGGTCCTGGAGGGAAGCTCGCGCCGCCAACTTGGATTTCATCCCCCCCCCCTCTCTTTTAGTTTTTCTTAAATATCTCGAAAACTATTCAATTTTCAAATTACACGTGACACATTAAACTATCAATTAATGAGTGTACATTTCCCTACATATGCATGCTTTTATTGTTCTTTTAGCTTTTTTTTCAGAAATTAAAAAAAGTATATCATGGATCATCCACTTTCATACGTTGTATACTTTGTTCGCTTTTAATCATCCAGCTCGTCTTATGGTTGCATTTTATTTATATTTGCTTTATAATATTGGCGTAATTCATTTAAAAGTTACTAAGTCCAAAACAATAGATTCGAGATGCGGTCAGTTTCTTGCGGTGTACTTGACTTCAGAAATCCCTCAGAAGGTTTTTGTGGACTTTGTGACTTCTGCCTGGACGACGACGAATATTCAATCACTGCTGTTTACACTACACAGCTTTATTATACAGGAGGTGGATGCACAGTATCTCCCTTAGAATAAATTGGTGAGTTGAAGAATGAT